>VDFB02017911.1:0-28550 GCA_007258455.2 Sequoia sempervirens
AAAAAATCGCTAAACAAGGCTGCCTGTAACAGTCTAATCTAAAAAAAAAAAAAAAAGCTGGAATTACAGTGAAAATAGCAGTCCGTGCGAGAGATATAACTAGCGGCAAGAGTTTAAATAAGCACTTGTACAAATCCAGCTAAAAGTAAACCCGTAAAAAAAAACGCTGAATGGAGAGGGCCTAAAACTGCCCGCGGCTCTGGTAGTTGCAGAGGGACTTGCAACTGGGGTGGCAGTATTCGACTCGGTTGTTGGAGAGACGGCAGCAGTTGAACCCGATAATGTGAGAGAATGGGCTAGAGCGCCGCATGCACTAACAGGAGGAGTCTTGACCTTGCAGGCGGCAGGCAGGCCAAGGGCACGGGTCTGGTTAATAGAAATGTCGTACGAGCTGCTGCTTCCCACTAGATTACAGAGACAGGCTATATTTCCATTAACCACCTTAAGCAATCCACTGCAGCAGTCTTTTGAAGGAGGTTTCGTATCATTTGCCTGAACATAATTCAAGAACGGCAATAAATTTGCCACAGCGTCATCACATCCTCCAAAAGACGGTGACGGAGCTAGTCCCTGTGCGCAAACGATGTCTGCTAACACAAAGTATGCTTAGAAAGCAGATTAAAAGAGGATTGAAGCAGATTTAAAATATACATCAATAGTCATATTTAAACAATACATGCTTAAAATTAGACAACCCTCCTTCTAGCGCCAATATGAAGTATGCTTTTCAAAATCTGCAAACACTAATCTCAAACCAAGGTTAGTATCAACAAATCCTTCAAGAATACTCCTATGAAATACATTGCAAATGTTCCAAAATGCCACAAAAGATAAAGGAAAACCAAATGCATAATGAAAACATTCAACAAATTACCTATTCCATAGTTGGATTGGTGTCACATGTGCTAGTGACCCTTTCCCAATCCTTGATCAAAGCTAAAATGATAAAATGCAAATGATATGGTGGATTGATGATAAAACAAGATCAAATCTCAAATGAAGAGAGTAACCTTGCATGAGTTGTGAAGGATTTGCCGAGGATGATGCACCCTATTTAAGATTTTCAAAATACCAAGTGTTGAAGAGAGGACCAATGTGGGATCAAAAACAAGCCAATGAGTTGAGACACACCACCATGTGATTAGTTGATGTTGTGCAAGATTTGGGAAGAGTGCCCAAGAGGGGGAAATTTTGAATTCAAATTTGCAATAAATTTTGAGAGGGGACAAGAAAGAAGAGCAATAAATGCCCTGTTTGACTTGTCATGTTGAGGGAAAATGAGATTTTAATAAATCAATAAAATTGATTTATTGTGCAAGTGGCTAGATCTAGATAATGCAAGTGGGATGTGATTATATTAGATTAGGATTAGATGATGATTATCTTTGATTAATGCTGATTAGGATGATATGACATTTTGGACCTAAATTTCTGATTTATTTAAATCAGAAAAAGGATGAAATATGATTTAGGATTTGATTTTAAATGAAGTCGATTTATTTAATTTAAATGGATGATGCAAGATGAAGGTTGAATGATAATGTTTATTTGATAAATGAATGGATGAAAATGCACTTGATTAATTGATGAATGGTCCTGTCACGACATCTAATTTGGCCAGAATCCGATCGAATGCATAATGTAAAATTTGCATGTCACAATTTGAATTTTGAATTTGTTGAAATGACATGTAAGAGGGAAGGAAGGTGCATTGAATGCCACTTAGCTCAAGGAAAAAGGACTTTGTAAGAGGATTAAATTCCTTGTTGGAAGGAAAAAATCCACTTGGATTTTGAATTCAAACTTGAGGAATATTCCTTAAAAGATGCCTTGTTGAAGAAAATAGAAATTTAATAAATCAAATAACTCTATTTTTCATGTGCAAGTGGAAAAAGATGGAGGATGGGACATGAGAAGAGATTAAATTAATCAAGGTTAATTAATTTAATGAAGGGATTAAATGATGTGACCTATTTTGACTTAAATTTGTGGATTTATTTAAATCAAATATGAGAAGAATGTGATAAAGGATTAATTAAATAAGGATTTTTTATTTATTTAATTAAAAGAGATGATGTTAGATTAAACTGAATAAGGTTTTAATTTATTTAATTTAATAGATAGACTTTAGAGATTTAATCAAATAAAATTAATCATTTAATTAAATAAGATAATTAGATCATAATGGTTAATTTAATTATCGAGAAAGGATGACTTAATTAGATAACTGGTTTATTTAATAAAGAGAGGAATATTGATGAATTTAATCAACTAAAGGAATTTGATTAAATGGTTAGACCGAAGGATGATTCAGGATGAAACAATGTTAGTGGTCAGGATCATATGTCCAATGTCAATCAATACATTTTGCGTGTCTACATATATATATTGGAATACTCAAAAGTAGTATAGTGCACTCAAGTTATAATGGACTCACATTTGAGAAGTAAAATTCCAAAAACATAGTAAAAATTTAATGTGGATCCCATGATTTTGAACCCACATGCTTTGTTTTACCCTAAAATATGTACATTATTTGACATATAAACACACATTTCATGGTGTTGATGAAATAGCAATCATTGTTTAACAATTCCACCATATTTTCTTGTTTCTTGATGTAAAAGAGTCATATCACATGTTATTGTATTGAATTTGATAGCATGAACTATTATTTTTATGTTTTGATTATTTGGAATGATAACTATCATTTTATGTGTTTGAATTTCATAATATGTGATCATTGTTTTTATATTGTGTATGAATTCTATTAGATTGATATATAATTGAACATCATACCAAGGAAGTTGATGATAAACTGAAATTTTGGATGACTTTTAAGCCAAAAATGAAATGTCCTCTTTTCCTTTGTCCCTTATATTTATTCCCCCTTCTCTTTATAGTCCATGTTCTACATATCCTACTGCCAATTAATTTCATTGTAGCCCAATTGTTAACCCTTACATAGCTCATATCCATTCTCTTTCTAATAATTTTGATGTTGTCACTATTTTTTGTAGTTCTCATTATTATTTTTATCATGAAACTCACTTATCCAACATAATATTAATCAACATCATTAGATTATTTCCCAACTATAAGATTTGAAGTATGTTATCAACCCTACAAGTGTACCTATATTTTTGAATTATCATTGATTCACTAGGTAGTAATTTTATTATACACTCATCTATCATATTATCCATCATCCTAAAATCTTATGAGGAGATTAAGTGAGCTAGAGGCCCCATTAACCACTTTTTTTGTAGGGTTTTGTACATAGATTTGATTATTATAGATCAAATATGAATGAATGATGAGGAATTTTACAAAGTTCTAAGAGGAAAATTTTCTTTAAATAACCTAAGAAATCTCCATATAATTTTTTAGGATATTCTAACATATTTGACTATGCCACCAATTGTAGAAATTTCCACTAAATAGGGCACTAGAAGAGGAAATTTACACAAAGTAGGATGATACTAATTTATATGAAATTATCATTTCAAATATTTACACTTATATTTATGTAATATGTGTCTAATAGTTCTCAAAACATAACTAAATTGATACACGATTAAAAAACCAAGTGAAATCTTACCTTTTTTCTATTTTTCATCATTTCTCTATTTTTTTTTCTATTAGTTGAATCTCCATTTCTATGTATTAATAAGCACTAACTTTGGAGAAGTATTTATATATATTCATCATCCTCAATTTTTTACACCTATTCCAATCTAATTAGGTGAAATCGTTCATCTTTCCCCATTTTTAGGATATCACGCAACCTTTTAGAAATACTAAAAGGATAATTTATTTCACCAAACAAGGAAGCTATTTGTGAAATTTAAGGGATAATATATGGAGATATAGGATCCATATATTTTCACGAAGTGCTAGATTATTGAGTATACGTATACGTATACCTTCAATTATTGACACTTGTCTTCATATGTTGCATGATGTAGAGTTTCTCAAAGTCTCCCTCAATAAACTTTGACCTTGTGATAATGGCTCTTATCTCTAGTTTTGAGTTAGAATATATACAAATATAACATATACTTAAAAATATTCTAGGCCCTCCTTCTACCTCCAATATATTTATGGGTAATGTGACACTCTTTTAACTCAATTAAATTACTAAGTGTAATTTACATCTCTTGTAAGGAGATCAATTGTTATTCACATCTATATTACTACATCATGGTCATGCAAGATGATTTAATTATCATTCCAATGTTCTATTTAAAGGATGGTAGAGTATTTTGAAAAAAACCAAGAAAAAAATGATTAGTTGGACAAATTATTAGTAGTTTTAGTTCTATCCTTTATCATAATCTAAATAAAATATCCATTGCTATTAGGTGTACCTTTGGAGTTTAAAAACTAGAAATAAACATGCTTAAAAGCACAACATTTTAAAATTATAATATTACATTGTAGGTTTTCATCCTAATACTAATCTCATAATAATCAAATGTATAAAATATTGTGAAAGAAAGAATGGTTCAAAGAGAGAAAATACGCATATTTTATGGAGATGATAAGTTTTCCCCTATTGAAGAGATCAAGTTATAAAACTAATAGTTGTCTAGTTATTTTCCAATTCTCTATCATGGTGCATCTAGAGCTAATTGTTTGCAGTTTTAATTCAATTTTTTTGTTCATTCTCTTATGGAAATTAAGTCCCAACTCTCATTACTTAGGTAATTAGTGTTAAAATTGGTTTTATTTGCACTATTTTACATATAGAAAAGAGCACCTAAACCTTATTTCTCATTTACAAAGTTAAGCCAATTCATATTATACTTAATCTTTTTACATTACCTCTTACTCATCAATTTGATACTTATATTTTTCCTTAGCACTATGACATTAAGGTGTTTGTGAATATTGTTGGGTTCCTAGACATGATACACAAGGATTTATGTTCTTAAAGAATAAAATATAGGGCCTAATTGATTCTACTATTATTCATGTTAAATGATCAAGGCTATAATTTGGTGTGTAAACCAAACCAATATTGATAGAGATGACCAATTATCTTATACATATACCGAGATACTAATTATCTTCCTTTTTTGTTATACTTACTTTACTTTGCACTCTTATGGACTATTTATCTTGTGGTGACATGTTGATGTTTTTAATTGTGCATTACATTTTTATTTTGTTGTGGTTTTATGCTTTTTCATACCTTGACTTGAATAATCTCCATGTGTTATTAATGATCGATATATAGAATTAAACATTATACCAATGAAATGACCAAAGAATCAAACATTGGAGGATATGAAGTCAATAATATGAAGAACATGGAATTAATGAGGTAAATTTGTGAAAGTAAGAAATTAAACACTATAGAGTTTATCCACAAGTCAATACTTGACATAATAAAAAGAAGAGAATATCCACATGGTTCATTGGATTGAATTGATTGAATGACTCAAAGTTTGTACATAGTTTGTATGCATGCTTTGTTCTTTTTAATTATTTGATTTTAATTTTATATACACTTCATAATCTAGTAATTTAATTTTTTCATGTTATTGACTTATAAAAATGTAGGATAGTGGTGCCAAACAAGATTCCACTTTCTCACGGTTGGTGTTGTTAGTAGATAATTTTATATTCTTGAAGCAAAGAGCGCTGAAAATAAGGTGAACTAAAGCTATAATATGAACTTATGCAAGTGAATTCATATCTGAAAATTATATTACCAAATCAGATTTAAGAATGTGATTAAAAATACATCACAATAGAAAAATCAGTAAACAAAATGTGACACCAGATTTATGTGGGGAAACTCTTTCAGGGAAAAAATCCACAAAGGAAAAGAGGGAAAGAATATTAACAATCTTCAAATATAATTATACAATAATACTCTTCACTACTATCCCCTGATCAATTTGGAAACAATTGAGTACCTGTAGATCAAATCATTGAACTACTATGCCACAACTCCAATATATGGAAAATTGTGGGAGGAAAAACCATAGTGATAACCCTAAACAAGAGGAAAATACCACTTGAAAAAACCCACACCTACCTATTGGACAACCAATATACATAATAAAATATCAAATTCCCTTCACATGACTTATTTCATGGGTGTCTAGCCCATAGCCAATCAAGATTGTAACTCCCTAGTGCACTTTAACTCTCTAATGGCATACAAATGGATACCAAACACCTCTCCAACATGGGCACCCAAGGAATGTCTTTTCACCTTCCATTTGTGGACACCTAAGGAGGATATTCTATCCATTATGCTTGTGTAGCATCCACCAACATTAAGTCACCTCTTTAAAATATCATTACATGTTTTTCTCTCATGTCCCCTAGAATACATTCTAAGGAACATGGAGACATGAATTGCATAGGTTTAAAATTTTAATTTTACCTTTCTTAACATTGTACCACTTGATATTATACATTGTATTTACATTCAAGAGATATAAATAAAATCAAGCATAGTGATCAAGGCCTATGGCCTTCCTACACCAAGAGAACTTATTCATTGGTCACTAGATTTGTAAGATAATCTACAACATTATCCAAAGTGTCAACCTTATCAAACAAGGCCTTACCATTCTCAACCATTTCTCACACAAAGTGATATTGAATGTAAAAATTCTTATTACAAGCATGATTGAGATTTTTGGTCAAATAAATAGCACTTTGACTGTCACATCCAATCCTCACTATCTTGCAATCAAAACCAATGTCATTACCAAGTCTTTGTAACCATACCACCTCCTTAAAGGCATGTGTAGCAATAATAGACTATTTTTTAGTGGTGGAAAATGAAATTTTAGGCTATTTCTTACTCATCCAACTCATTGCACCTCCAAAAAGTAAATACATAACCAATAGTGGACCTTCGACTATCCAAGTCACTACCCAATCTACATCAACGAATCCATGTATTTCCAATGACTTGACCACATCATTAGTACCTTGATAAAATAAATAGTAATCAAAATTACCTCACAAATATCTAAAAACCCTCATAACAAAAAATCCAATGCTCTCTACCAAGGTTATACATAAACCTACTTAGAGCTCACACTACTTGGGCTATATCTAATTTAGTTCAAACCATTGAATACATATAACTACCAATGAAACTAGCATAAGGAACCTTAGAAATATCCTCAAAATCATCATCAAAATTAGAACACATATCTAAGCTCAACTTACTACCAACCAAAAATGGAATATTAACTGGCTTATAGTCATGCATATTAAACCTTTGTAAAATTCTATCAACATACTTCCTTTGACTTAACCAAATCTTATGTGACCTCAGTCTCTACTAATGTCCATCCCAATAACATACTTTGCAGCACCCAAGTCCTTCATATCAAATGTGCTAGAAAAAAAATTCTTGAGCTCACTAATAATCACATTTCTATTACCAATAAACAACATATCATCAACATGCAAGACAATAATTAGAATCTAATCGTAAATAACCTTAATGTAAACACAATGATCCTCCTCACTCCTAAGATAACCCATCTTCAATGCAAAAGCATCAAAATCTTACTACCACTTTCTAAGTGACTATTTAAAACTATACAAAGATCTCTTTTAACCTACAAACCAATTGTTCTTTTCCTTCCATAAAAAATTATTAGGCTATTGCATATAAATTTCCTCCCAAAGATCCCCCTGCAAGAAAGAAATTTTAACATCCAATTTTCTCTATCTCAAAATTATAAGAAACAATAATATATAATACAAATCCAATAGAATTCAATTTAGCAATAGAAAATAAAATTTTAACAAAATTAACTCCCTCCCTCTAAGAGTATGCCTTGGACACCAATCTTTCCTTGTACAACTCTAACCAACCATCTACACCAAATTTATTTTCAAATACCCACTTGCAACCAATGGGCTTTCTTCCTTTGGAAAAACTAACAAGATCCCAAGTGTCACAACTATCTAAATCCATCATCTCCTCTTGCATGGTGTACAACCAAGACTCACTTTCTTCCAAAGAGAGAGCCTCCCTAAAAGATCTAGGTTCATCACCAATACTCCACAAAGAAAATTACACAACAAGAACTAGGTGGGCTATACTTGTCAATTGGATTTCATTTACTTGTGGATCTCCTCAAGGTAAGAGTAATGGGCTCTATTACTATTCTTCTTTTGTGTGCTCATCTTGCACATCCTTTAAACTCTCTAAACCCTCTTGTTCTTCTCCATCCTCAAATCCATCTAATTGTTCTTCCACATGTGCATCTTCCTACTTCTCAATATTTTTCTTAAAGTGCACTTTATTTGTCTTATCTTTCTCTTTTGTTTTTTCTTCACCTGAGTAAGCTCTAAATTCCTTGAAAAATCACATCTCTAGAAGATCATTTTATGGGTTAGAGGATATCAAAGCTTATAAACTTTTACAATCTCATTGTAACCAATGAAGATGCATTTTTGTTCTTTTGAATATAGTTCATATTTCTTCTCTTGAGGCACATGAACAAAAACCTCAAAACCAAAGACCCTTAAGTGTGAAAAAAAATGATTTCTACCTATCCACACTTCATAAGTTTTATCAAGATTTGGACAAGGAGATTTATTAATCAAATAATAGGAAATACCAACCACTTCTACCCAAAAGAATCTATCAAGATTAGCACCACTCAACATGATCCTAACTCTTTCCACCAAGGTTTGGTTCATTATTTTTGCTACCCCATTTTTTGGGGAGTGTGAGGATTAGTCTTCTACCAAGAAATACGTACATTCTTACAAAACTCATCAAATTCCTTGGAACAATATTCACCCACATTTTCATATCTCAATAATTTTATTATAATATGATTGCTTCTCAACTAAGGCCTTAAATTCCTTAAAATTAGTAAACGATTCAGATTTAGAATGCATACAATAAACCCATGTGTATATTGATACATCATCAATGAAAGACACATAATACCAAGATTTACCCAAAGAGACATCCACTGGTCCACATACAACCGAATGAATGGCCATGATCTCTAATGGTCTCTTTGCCTTATAATTTCATTTAGGAAATGATGATATATTCTATTTATGAAACATACAATGCTCACATTTATTTTTTCCAATAGAATAATTAGAAATACCATCAACCAAATTTTTATTAATAATGGCATTAAGGCCTTTTTTCACCAATGTGACCCAATCTACGGTGCCATAATATACACACATTATCAGTTCTAGTTACATTGGAATAGTTTCATAAAGTAAAGTAATCTAGCCTAAAAAATGTCCCTATCCAAGATCCTTTAACTATCACCAAACTCCCTCTTACCAACCTACAACTGGACTTGTCAAATTTCACATGCATTCCATAATCATTCAACTTGGATACTAAAATTAAATTTCTCACAAGTTTTGGAATATACAAAACATTATCGAGAGATTTAATCCTCACATCAATGAAATAAAACTTTACCTTTCCCTTATCAACAATAATCTTAGTTCTATTATCACCAAGGAAAACATCTCCCTCGTCATATACTTTGTAAGTAGTAAACAAATACTTGTGAGGATTTGTGTGGTAGGAGCAACCTAAATCAATAATCCAATAATCATTAATAATAGAGTTAACTGAAATAAACAAAGCATCAAAATCATCATCAAAGGAATTTTTTGTGGAGGAATCAACATTATTTTTCTTGTTTTTACACTCTTTCTTCATGTAACATGCCCCAAATTTACCCAACATATTTTACCTAAGTTTTAGCTTAGAAAGTAAATAACACAAGTACTCAAGTACATGGACATGTTTTTTTCCTTTTCATTATCATAAATGCACATTGCATATATCATTACATAATTTCCAACAACAAAAAATTCATCTTTCAAATATATTTTACAAATGATTCAATATCATAAACATATACATACAATAACTCACAAGAGTTCATTGGTTCACTGGTTGAAGTGTCCACCGGTGGATCTCACTTCTAGTCGAGATGTCCACCTATGGATCACGCTCCTATTTTGCAAGACTCAATAGGTGACTTCAAGAGGGAGAGATCATCCAAGTTCTTTTCCTCCAACCACAGAAATAAGCGATCCCTCGCACATCTTCCTTCCCAAATAGATGGCCCTACCCTTCAACGAAGAGTTTGGTATGAAAACCACAAATAATGCACATCTGGGTATATGTTGTTGTGTCCTGCATATCTAGTATGACCATACAAAGGATACCCTCTTATTACCATGACACTATTGACTAGTAAGCAATCCTGGATCATAATGAATTGACAGGGTGTAAGCAGTGGCTTTTACACATACTCTCACCAGAGATTTCATGTATAATAATTCAACTTCCTATGAGCAGATTCATATGTTTACCCACCCTTACTCGACTTGGAAATTATAATGACCACTGAACCCCAAGCGATACATCCATAATCAAGGATTAACAAAAGTGATAACACACTAATAGTAACATCGTAGACCTTTAAAGGATTGACATAATCACTAGATTACCCTTTTCCATACTTGTAATGTTTGCCCCAAGATTAACAATCACAAACAAGGTTTCATTCAAAGTGATGACACACAAATATTGAATTAATAGACAAAATAGGTTTGTAGTGTAGAAAATTGTACTCCTTTTTATGTGATAATACAACTTCACACTTAATTTGGACCTATTTTAGTGACCTTACATTTATGCACTTTTACCATTCATAAATAGGTCCTTAATCCCATTTATTATGCATCCCAAGGCCTATTTTTTTTTTTTTTTCAACTTGACAACATGCATTGAATAAATGCATTTAATTGATTAATGGCCTGAAACACATTGGTCCTATACTTTTAGGCTAGGACCCATTCACCATTGGGCGAATGGGTCCCCTTTAAGTCCCAAAACTAAAATTTTAATATGCTTTTGATATAATTTTAAAGTCTCGTATTCAAGTTTCAAATGAATGCTATCAAGATCTAATAATTGGAAATTAGAGAAGAATCCTATAAAACCTAGTCTTTTCACCATTTCAAACTAGATTTGCAAGTGATCAAGTTTGAGAGATCAAGGAGAAAAGGATAAATTTTGGAGAACATTCAAGCAAGAAAAGTTGAAGTCTTGGAGCAGCATTTTTTTTTGTATTTTCAAGTCTTCAATCTCATTCTATCAAATATTTGATCAAGCATTGTCTGTGATTGAAGGTTGATTCCTACGATGGATCATGATTGATATTAGGTTTGGGAGATGCATTTGTCCATTCTTCTTAACCTAATGACTTGTTTCCTAGTGATCCCATCTTTTATCTTCATTCTACTAGCAACCTATAGCAAGGTATTATCATATTTCAGATCTATTAGGGTGTTTTGACCTCTCCCTAATTGGATCTTTATCACTTATTATTGTCATATAGGAATCATGCTCTAATGAAATTGAGTAGGGTTTCTTTGCATATTATCTCTTGAAAACCTTAGATGCACTTAATGTTAGGGCTTGCACACACTATAATTTATCATACCTATATCATTCATCAAGGTTTAATTACCAAACTTGAGTTTTGGTCGAGGAAAACCCCTATACACAAAAAACTATTGGCATTAGCATTATTTGTCATTGATTTCAAACATCATGGAGACAAGAGAAAGGTTTTGGTGTAGTTCATGGCAATGAATGATTGTTGGTGCAAAGACAAAGTTAGTTTGGTTCATCATCCAAAGATAGGTGCATGAGATGCCAAAGGTGACAATGAGTATGTTGATGCTTTGATTGATAGTTTTGATACATATCTTTCAAAGGTTGTGTTGATGTAAGAAAAGGTGCACTTCTTGATCTACTTCCAAAGAGTATTTGTTCATCCAATATTCATGCTTTTTTTTTCAAGGATACTTCTTCATGTTCATATTGCAAAATACAATGTTCAAGATGCAGAAGGGTATTTTTGATCATTGAAGGTTTGATAAAAACCCTAAGACCTAGGGTTTATCCCTTGTGAATACTTTCAAAAGAAAAATTACTTTTTGTTATAAAAGATCATTGACTTACCATCACCAGTAAGAGACAGTTTAAGTAATAACGTAAGGGAATTGTTCTCATTAGATATCGGCCCCTTCACTGGTCAAGCAAGTTAATTGACTTTATTTCACCACCTAGATAAAATCAATGGGTGTTATTTGTTTTAAGAATTGTTGGGATTAATAAATCAATGATTCATTTTTAAAGTTGGATAACCAATAGTTCTTGTGGATAATACTTTGACAAGCAAATGGATGTATTTGTTTATTTGTTCAGATGTGTGTAGTTTCCTAACTATATTTAGGAAGCGATATATTTAAAGAGGTTTCTAGTGTATTGTGCAATTTTTTAGAATGGTGGTGAAAACCTTAATATCCTAACTTTGTAACGTTAATGTAGAATGAAGGAGATTTAAAGAACAGAACTAACAAGTATCATTTGTAGCCTGTGATGGTGTTAACTATCAACATTTTTTTTACACAGATAAGTGTGTTATAGTAGATGGTTGGAATTTGATGGGCAGTATATGAATTTAATTTTCAGTGCTTTGAATATACCAATGTTCATGTAACAGAAGGTCTTGAGGTGTCTTGAGTTGTATTTCTTAATGAGGAAATGGTTTATTAATAGTCTTCTTGTGTAATTGCAATTCAAGAAAGGTACAATCAAGATGAGTGTAGAGGATTGAAGCAAATCCTTAATGGTTTATTGTTCATATCTATCTACTTATTGAATTTTGTGTGTTAAGAAGAATCTTTTGAAGGTGTATTTAGTTATGTATGCAAGAGAGTGTGTGGTTTGATGAGAGATAGGTCATTTTCATAATTGTAGATCATGTTTGATGAATCAGTACTATGGTATGTGTAAACAAGTGAGATGGAACTTGTTGTATTGTTGATGCAGAGATAGGATGGTGCATATTGTAATAGGGTAACCCCCTGAATTTATATATCTTCTTTCATTGGAGACTGGTCATTAAGACCATGAAGGTTTTGCTAGTGAGATTATATTTTTCCAATGAGGCTATATTTTGTCAGTGAGGCTGTATTTTTCCAGTGAGGTTGTAATCAGTGAGATTACCATTTTGCTAGTGAGGCTAATAAAATGAACTTTCAAAGTGGTTTTTCTCCCTATAAAGGGTTTTCCACTCATAAATCACTTTGTTATGGTTTCTCATTATTTTTGGTCTATTGTTCTTCACATTTAAACATTTAGTCTTTTCAGCACTTGAATTTCTATATTAATCGGGTATTAAGCCTTGCCTATCTAATTGGCTTACTTTTTAGTAATTGAACATTCAAGTTATCACAAAGAGACTATGTGCAAAATTTTATGAGAAACAATTGAATTGAGTTTGTTTATTGAAACATTGATTCACCCCCCCCCCCCTCTCAGTGTTTTCGTACTCCAACAAAAACAACATTTTCTTTTATAGATTTGCTACAGTTCCAAATTTGAAAGTCAAGATTTGTAGGTGCAAGAGTGAAGTGCAAATAGAGGGCTACATTTTCAAATTTTGAAGTTTTAGAAAAGGACACAGGGACCCATTCACCCTTGGGAAAATGAGTCTTTCTATAGAGTTCAAAACCTAGCTTTTAGGCCAAGTGTACACCATCCTTCCCTTCTCAAATCTACTTGTAACTTGTTTTTGTTTTTGCTATCATAATACTCTGCATTTCAAGTATTAATTCATAAAATTTAGTTTGTTAATGCATTTAAATTTTTCTCCCAAATCAACCAATCTACCATTTTTTTCATAAGAAAAAAACAGACCTTCCTAATAGGTTGACTCAATTCAAGGTTGAAATTCAATCATATCCTTGGTAGATCTCTATTTCTAATGAAATTGGGAAAAGTATAAGTGTGTTAGATCATTCCATCACATATCAAACCACCTACATTCACATGCACTCCACATATATTTCTTCATTTCATTTTGGTGAACTCGACATTATACATCATAAATTTTGATTTGGAAGTTTTTAAAACCCTAGATCAAGGATCTGCATTAGTTTGCAGTGCATCTAATTTAGGGTTTCAAAATTGCATTAGTTTTCATTTCATATAGGGTTTTAAAAGTGCATTTTTCATCCTTTAAAATCTCAAAAATCCAAAAATACTACATACATATTGCATTCACTTTACATAATAGTCTGCATATTAGTGTCTTTCAATCATTTGTACATCAAAAAATTCAATCAAAATTGCATTCAAAAAGTTATCATTCTTGTTCATCTTTTGTCATTTATCGCATTTGCATTTATCATATTTGCATTTAGATAGAAAAATCTAGAAAATTAGCCACAAAGAAACATTCTACAACCTGAAACAGTAAACATAAATAGTAGGCTAGATATTGCATTTTTCATTTTCCAAAAACCTAAGCAAGGACCCATTTTCCCTTGGGTGAATCTATCCCTGTACAAGTGTCTTGACAATCTTCTGGGTACATTTAAGTCTTTGTTCCTACTTTTTGTTTCTACTGTTAAAACTGGAATTTGAAATTCTAAAACAATTTGTTCTACACATTAAAGAAAGTTGTTCTTTTGATGAAATATTGAATAAAATTGAAAAAGTTTTTTCTCTTCCAGTAATAAATAATTTCATATCTATGGACATTTTGTTTACTTCTTACATTATTGCATAATTTAGATAGATTATTTTTCATTTTTCAAACATTGGAAACCATAAACTATCCCAAGGCATTAAACAAAAAACCATACACTAAATGATACACCTCGGAGAAAGCATAGTTATCTAATCATATTAGAACTCTTTCTACAAGTTAATATATCGTTCAATCCCTTTAGTAGTGATGACTTTGGCATGTTAGATGAATCCCTTGAAGATTTTATCTAACAAGGTTCATCCATTAAGGTTTGTCATAAAAAACTAAAATAAAAGGAAGTTAATGCAATCACACCTCAACTTATCATCTACCCACCTTCACAACAACCACAAGTCCAAACCAAGCATGTGCTTACCACAATACCACCTAAAAATCAACCAAAAACTCTAGGTGATATCTTAAAATTTGCAAGGCAACTCACTAGTAACATTTTTTTACAACAAGAGAGTTACAATATCGTTGCGCACACATACAATACAAGAATTAATAGGAAACCACAAACCATACCTACTTCATTACCTCTACCTCAACCTATTTTTCCTAGTGCTCCTCATTTTCCTTTGCACAATGGAAAGGAGTATGATCTTTTGAAACAACTTAGGAACACTCCTGCTAAGATTTCTTTATGGGGTCTCATTCAAGCATCACCTAATTATCATAGAATGTTTCAAAGTTCTTTACAAAAATTTATGGTCTCTCCCAGTGCACAACCAAATGATGTGGCATCCCTAATTTAATGTTTGAATTCAGTCAACATAGACATTGTCTTTCATCAAGATGAATTAACTCCATTAGAAGTGCAAAAACAAAATGAGGCTTTGATGACACTGGTTGTTATTAACAAGACCAACATAAGACGTACTCTCATTTATAATGGTTCAATACTTAATGTTTGAAGTGTAAGTCTTCTTGATAATATTGGAGTGGATAAGAGTGAAATTCAACTAGATTCCTTATCTATCAATGGATTTGATAATGTGTGAAAAAAACCACTTGGTGTGATAACATTACCTGTTAGTGTGGGTAAGGAAACATTGCAAACTACTATTCATTTCATGCCTCAAGAACTCTCATATAATATTCTCTTAGGAAGACCTTGGATTCCTAAGATGAATGGATTCCCTTCAACTCTTCACTGATTAATGAAGTATACCTATCAAAACAAGCTCTACATAATCAAAGTTGATCTTCAATCTGAAACTTATTTGCAAACTAAAAAAGGCATGAAAAGTCCTTTAAAAACATTGATACCAACTTCAAAAGTTGAACCCATGCAAGAGGAAGGAAAAGAGAAGTTTTTGTCATCAATCACGAAACTATTGGATGATGATTTTGATTCATTGGATTTACACCTACATTCATGGGAGATTATAAGATCACCACAAAAGAATTAAAAAAAGGACAGAGAAAGAATGGTAATGTCAACACAACATGAAGAAGAATCATCACAAGCATCCAAGTTGACAAATTCTAAGAAAGAAGAAGACACAAATTACATGAAAAATTATGATGAGCTTGATCATGAACAACCGCCATCCTCAAAAACAATGAAATATCTCTATGGAAGAGGATATCAACTCTTGAAACAACTTGGCTATAATGGAAAAGGATGTGGTGTGAATGAACAAGGAATTAGAGTTCCTATAGATCCCAATATACAAGAAACAAAAAAAGGTCCTAGATATTTTCCTATGAAAGAATTGAAAAATACTTCACTCAATATCAACATTATCATGCAAGATTCTCCTAAGACAACTCTTACATTGAAGCATCCTGACTTAATAGATACCATAGATGATGATGAACCATTGGATTTTTTTCAACATGATGAAGCTTTAGTAGAAATTTTGGGAGTTTATGATAATTTACCAACTCATCACCACAAAAAAAGATTCACTCGTACCTTGAATAATAATCGATATTTTGGTGAAGAAAGGAAAACAAGTGATATTGAACAAGAAGAGAATGAAAAAATTCCTAAAATTATAGATCAAAGTACACTACTTATGGGAGATACAATCAATATACAAATAGATACATCTAATAAAGATAAGGTGATTCAAATAGGAAAATGTCTTGATGATGAAGAACAAGAAGATCAAGCATTGAATTATTACATGACTTGCCTAAAATATTTGCTTGGAAATATTCAGATATGTTGAGTATTGATGCTAAGATAGTCACGCATAACATTGTTCTTGAAAAATATGCTAAACCCCTAAGACAAAAGATACGCAAGGCGAATCCTTGGATTGCATTATTGGTAAAAGCCAAAATTGAAAAACTCTTAGATGTTAGTTTTATTTGTCTTATTGATTAGTCACCTTGGATATCCAACATTGTAGCAGTGGAAAAACTTGATATTCGTATTAGGATATGTATGATTTTTTGTGATTTGAATAAAGGATCATTAAAAGATGAATTTCCCCTTCCTATTATTGACATGATAGTGGATTCAACCATGGGCTATGCTTTATTGTCATTCATGGATGGTTTTTCAAGATATAATCAAATTTTCATCAACCCTCAAGATCAATATAAGATAGATTTTACTACACAATGGGGAACATTTTTCTAGGTTTTTATGCCTTTTACATTAAATTATGTTGGAGCAACATATCAAAGAGCTCTGACACTAATATTTCATGATTTCATACACAAAATTTTGAAAGATTATGTTGATGATATTTTTGGATAAATCTTTGACTCATTACGATCATGTCAAAATCATTTGTAATATCTTTGAAACAATTTGTAAGTATAACATGAGGTTAAACCCGAAGAAATTTTTCTTTGGTGTGGATAGTGGAAAAATGCATTTTATAGTGTCACATAGAGGCATTGAGGTGGAGACAAAGAAGATTGATACTATTGTGAACATGCCACCTCCTAAAAATATTTCTCAATTGCATAGTTTACAAGGAAAGATTCAATAAATCTGTCATTTTGTGGCATCATTGGTGAATCAGACTCTCCCATTTACCCAACTTCTTAAGAAGGGGTCAAAATTTAAATGGAATGATGATTGTAAACAAGATTTTGAAAATTTGAAAGAGTATCTAGCTAATACTCCTATATTGCAACCTTCTATTCAAGGAAAGCAATTCATTCTTTACATATTAACATCCACTCATGCTTTAGCAGCATTAGTGGCTCAACAAGATGAAAGTGGAAAAGATCATCCTATTTATTACATTAACTAAACTTTAATTGATTATGAAACCTGTTATACAACAATAGAAAAATAATGTATGGCTCTTGTGTTTGCTACTATTAAATTGAGGCACTATTTATTAAATGCAGAAGTGCATGCTATTTCAAAGTTTAATTCTTTGAAACACATTTTTTCTAAAATAGATTTGTTAGGACATTTAGCTAAATGGGTTGTGTTGTTAACTAAGTTTGATCTTAAATTTATCCCTCAAAAAGAAATAAAAGGACAAGCCTTGACCAACCATTTAGTTGATGCTCCTTCACCACTAACATCACATAATCATGATTCATTCCATGATGAAAGTGTGTTGACAACTAAAAAGGAAACATGGGAAATGTATTTTGATGGTTCTAAGTGTCGAACCTGATTTAGAGCAAGGGTTATATTAATACTGCCTTTAGGAAATCCTATTCCCTTATCTTACTGTTTAAACTTCCTATGCAAGAATAACACTACAGAATATGAGGCCCTAATTGCTTGAATATGTGTGAGCTTATCCTTAGGTGTTCAACATATTCATGTATTTGGTGATTCTCAATTGGCCATTAAAAAAATAAATGGATCAATATCAAGTGAAAAATGATAAGTTATCCCAATATAAAGACTTTACAATGAAATTGCTAGAGTGCTTTGAATCATATATTATTGATAATATTCTATGAAAGGATAATCAACATGCAAATGCAATGGCAAGTGTTGCTTCCCTTGTGTCTCCTGAAGATCCTTTTATCAACTTCACATTTGAAGTGCATACAATCACAAAACCATAAATAGATGAAAAGAATAAAGAAGCGTTAGTGATCAATATTGAAGTATCTAGTGCATGATATACACTGATATTCAATTAATTAAAAGAAGGTACCTTTCTTGAACCGGCCACTAAAAACACTAGAGCTCGTATTTGGAAACTTGCAACTAGATACATAATCTTAGTTGATGTCTTATATAGACGATCCTTTGCTGGTCTCTTACTTAGGTTCCTTAAACAATCGGAAATCCCTATAGCCCTTGAGGAAGCTCATGTTGGTTCTTGTGGGGGAAATTTTGGGGGAAGATCATTGGTTCAAAAGTTAATCTGCATGGGATACTTTTGGTGACATATGGAACAAGACTATTTTGATCATGTTAAGAGATGTCACAAATGTCAAGAACATAACAATTTGATCCATGATCTTTCTTTTGAACTTCATGATCAAAGTCATATTTGACCATTTTCGATTTGGGGTTTAGATCTCATTGGAAAAATATCCCTTCCTTCTTCTTCTAGACATACATTTATAATTACCGCAACAAATTATTTCACAAAATGGGTAGAGGCCATTCCTCTTCATTCCACAATTACTGATGCAATTTATCGTTTCATATTTGAACACATTATTTCTCACTTTGGTCTTCCTTCCACACTAGTTTTAGACAATGGTACACCATTTAAGAATAATGATGTGAAAAAAAAATTGGAAACATTTCACATTCAACACCATTTTTCAAAACCTTACTACCCATAGTCTAATGGTCAAGAAAAAGCAACTAATAAAACCCTTGAGAAAATCTTGTGGAAAATAGTAAGCAAACATAATAAGGATTGGCACACTCAATTATCTTTCGCATTGTGGGCCTATCATACAATTATTCAAACATCCACAGGAAATAAACCTTATATTGTCGTTTATGGAACTGATGTAATAATGCCTTTGGATTTAGATATTACTTCATTAAGAATTACTCTTAGAGGGCTTATTAATGAAACCACTTATAACAAGAAACAATTACAACAACTTGAAATGCTTGATGAACAGTACATCAATGCTCTCGAGCATCTTCAATCCTATTCCAAAAGAATGCAATAAAGTTACAATGATAATGCCATCCCTTAGTAATTTAATAATGGTGATTTAGTGTTATATGAAAATCAATGTAATTTTAATGCCGCCTCGAGTGAAAATGGAAAGTTTAGTCTTAATTGGTTAGGACCCTATTTTTGCAAGTATGAGCCAGTTTAGTGGTGTTGTCATTAATGTTGTCATTGATGTCAACACAGTTCAGTATGTTGCAGATTATACATGTACGGTTGAGATGATGTTGAGATGTTGTGAGTACATGGAGATATCTTTATGGTTTTTAGATGTGTTGTGATAATAATTTTCCAAGTGCTTTTGAGAAAATTAATAAAGAAGAGAAGTCAGAAGAAGGAATGTATTTAGATTGTGCTCCAGTATGTGCTTTGTGTTTCTCCTGTGTTGATCCTATGCCTGTGTGGTTTTGAAGCTTTCATTACAGTGATTTAATGATGATATATTCTGAGTTTCAATTTCTATTGAGATGGTACATAAAAGTTGTGTCCACCGGTATGTGTGTTCTACTGGCAGAGTTAGTGTTCTGTGGACTGGGAGAAATATTTTTGCTCCGCAGTTCTCCACTGTTTTGTTTTAGATCTTGTGGATATGGGATATGTCTTGTGAAGGTATTTTCTATTCTCTAGTGAAGAATATTGAAGCTTGGTAATCCGGAAGTCATGTTTCTATATTCCGATATAGGTTTGCATAGTTCAGATGATTTGGTGAAAGGTATTCAGTGATTGAAGTTTATTGTTTTGTTGCAGACGCATCTAAAGAAATCTAAGATGATTTTTTGTGAATAATGAAGCGTGTTGAAGTTTCCACATGTCATCTTCATGCTAGGAAGTGTGTGCATCATTTTTAACTTTTGTTTTCATTAGGTTTGGCCAACCTAGTGTTTACACTTCATTCGAGGAATAAAATTTAATTAAGGAAGCATGTAGAAGATTTAAGAATATTATTTGTGATCTTTGTTAAATTTGGAATTTAGAGTTTCTGACCTAATTTGAATTTATGAAGTGATGTATTATGGCCAACCTTGGAGATAGCTTCTAAGTTTGAGAATAGTATAAAAGCAAGTTGAGTTGTGAAAAATTGTATGATAGGGTGATGCAAAGTGGCGAAAGAGTGCCATAAATCATAAGAGCAGAAGTGTATGTGAGTGAGTTGTGATAGCAATGTTTCAGTGTGTTGAAGGCAGTAAGCTGAAGGTTTCTATGATCATGCAAATATGCTTTAATTGCAATGGTGTATCTTTTGTTCTCTTTTGTATACGTAGGCAACGAGCCTCCCTGTTGGACAATGAATCCTTTGTAGGCAGTGAGCCTTTGTATTTGGATAGTGAGTCCCCTTTTGGGCGGTGAGCCTTTGTATTCAATTTATAATCATTTATATTGTGAGTTAACCCTCATTATGGTTTTTCCCTTATTGGGTTTTCCATGTAAAATTTGGTGTTCATTGTGTTGATTTACTTTCTATTATTCATGTTTCATGCTCATATTTAATAACAAAATAGTGTGGTTGAAGAATTGATAAGAAATAAATTTTTAAGTTTGAATTTGTGTGACAACTGATTCACCCCCCCTCTCAATTGTCTTGCACCTGTTTAACAATTGGTATCAAAGCCTTTGTTCCTTGTTGTAGAGTGTAACCGCTTAAGGAAGATCTGATGGCGCACAAGTTGGTGATCCCTATGTTTGATGGAACTAACTACAAAGATTAGAAGGGATAGATGAGAGGATATATTATCTCTCTTGGTTTCAAGACCTGGAAGGCTATTGAGAATAAATATACACTCTCGTTCGGTGGTGTTAATTCTGCAAATGAGATCTCTTCTTATGAAGAAAATGAGAAAGTGAAGTATGTAATTTGCATTGGTTTATCTAAAAATGAGTGAATTAAGGTTAATTCTTTGGATACTGCATATGATGTCTAGAATAAGTTGGAAGACATGTATGAAGGAAATGAAAAGGTGAAATTGACAAAGAGACTGGCAGCAAAGCGTAGATTTATGAACCTGAAGATGAAAGATGGTGAAGAATTTACAAGTTTCTTTCATAGGGTTGAACAGACCGCAAATGAAGTTAGAAATCAAGGAGGAAAGCTATTAGATGAAGATATAATTGAGAAGATCCTGATCACCCTACTAGACTGCTACAATGATAAAATCTCTATGATTGAAGAAATGTATGATCCTAAGAAGTACACCTTGGAACACTTGTTCGGCACCTCACAAGCATTTGAATTGAGAAAGTTCTAGAAAGATGACAAGATAGAAGAAAAGACAGAGATGAAATTCGAGGTAATGAAGATTGAGGAGGAACTGGATAGCGATGGTGTTGATGAGTTGGAAGCTAACTTCACCAATAAATTGAAGAAAGGTACTAAAAAGTATAAAGGTATGTTTCCCTTTAAATGCTTTAGTTGTGGTAATATTGGTCATTATGCTTCAAGATGTTCGAACAGAGTTGCACACAAGAAGAATAATGATTTAAAGGATAAGGATAAAAAGGATAAGAAGTATAAGAAGTTGTACTATGTTAAGGAAGAGGCAAGTATTTCTAATGATGAATCTGAAAATGAGGTTGATGAAAGTGAATGCTTATTCGCAGCTTTGGAAAGTAAATTTGTATCCACTAATCTTGGAAAATGTGTAAGCAAGAAGGCTTCAGAGGTTAAGATGAATAGGAAGGAAGGTATTTCTGTTACCGTATTTCATGCAAGACAGGATGAAGACTACTAGGTAATTGATAGTGGATTTTCAAATCACATGACCAGAGATAAGAGTAAGTTCACTAAACTCAAGAGTTATGATGGTTGTTTAGTTGTGTTTGGTGATGATTCAGGAGCTAAGATCTATGGTAAAGGTTCGATTAGTTTTGATGGAGTGCATAGTACTAATGATGTGTATTATGTGAAGGGTTTGAGGCATAACCTTCTGAGTGTTGGTCAGATGTGTAGCAGTGGCTTTAAACTTTTGTTTCAGAACAATACTTGTGAAATCAAAAAAGGATCCAGAAATGGAGATATGATTGATGTTGGATGAAGAACTCATGGAAACAGCTATCAGCTGAAAGGAGGTGATGGTCATTGTCTTCTATCTCATATTAGTGAAAGTTGGTTATGGCACCAGAGAATGGTACATGTCAACTTTGATAACCTAGTCAAGATTAGTGCAAAGGAGATTGTTCTAGGACTTCCTAGAATCACAAGACTTGCTAATACTATCTGCAGAAAATGTCAATTTGGGAAGCAGACAAGATGTAGATTTAAAGGAAAGGAAAATTCTACTGCCGAAATGTTGAAGTTAGTACATACTGATCTCTATGGTTTGACTAAGACTAGAAACCTAAATGATGATAGATATTTCATTTTGCTTATTGATGATTACACTCGAATGACATGGGTTGATTTTCTCAAAGAAAAGAATCAGGCCCTGGATAGGTTTAAGGTATTCAAAGCAAGAGTGGGGAATGAATTAAATTTGAAAATAAAGTGTTTAAGATCTAATAGAGGTGGTGAATTTAATGCATTATGTGAGAAGCATGGCATAAAAATACAATTTTCTGCTCTGAGAACCCTACAGTAGAATGGAGTAGTTGAAAAGAAAAATAGGACAATTCAGGAAGTTGCTAGAACTATGATGAAATAATCTAATGTATTGAATGTATATTGGAGAGAAGCGATACATATTGTTGTTTATGTTCTTAATAGAGTTCAGATCAGACACAACAGCACAAAGACACCTTTTGAGTTATGGACTGGTAAGACTCCTACTATAAAATATTTCAAGGCATTTGGAAGAAAATTCTATATTAAAAGAGATGATGAAAATCTTGGAAATTTTGATGCTATATGTGATGAAGGAATCTTTCTTGGATACTCTACCAATAGCAAGGCATACATATGTTTTAACAAAAGATTAAGGAATACTATTGAAAGTGCTAATGTGAAAGTTGATGAAGACATACGTAGACCTATTGAGATAAGTGAAGCTGAACCTAATGATCCTATATGTGGACATGTACCTAAAGAAAATAAGGAAAAGGAAGTGGAAGAAAGACAGAAACTACAGGACTAAATGGAAAGTCGGAAGATCGGATCAATTGGAACAAAGTGAAGTTGAAGACAAAATAAGTTAAGCGAGATGAAATTACTAAAATAGAACAAATCTCAAAGCATGAAGATGAAAGGATTGGATAAAACTATGAAATTATGTCGATAAGTGGGTAGTCGACCTGAAGATTAATCGGTGTTGAATAAAATCAATCAGAATAAAGCAGGTAATTATCAGGATATTCACAAGTTGAAGGAATCGTTTTGATATTTTCTATTGGCTAGAATGGAAACTATCATAATTTTTTGGCATTTTGCACACAAAGGACTTCAAGGTATGGATGGATGTTAAGTCAGCTTTTCTGAAGGGTGAGTTGGAGGAAGAAGTGTACATGGAGCAACCTAAAGGTTTTCAATTTTCTAACAATCCAAACATGGTTTGTAAGTTGAAGAAAGCATTGTATGGATTGAAGTAAGCTCCCAAAGCTTGGTATACAAGACTGGACAGATATCTGACAAAGCAAGGATTTAGCAAAGGTTCTACTGATAGCAACCTCTACTTCAAAGTGCAATGTAATAAGATGTTGATTGTAGTTGTATATGTTGATGATATCATCTTTGGTGGAAATGAAGGCATGTGTAAAAAATTTGCTAAAGAAATGCAGAAATAATTTGAGATGTCTATGATTAGTGAATTGAATTTATTTCTTGGTCTACAATTGAATCAAACTAATAAAGGAATATTCATTTCACAATCTAAGTATGTAAAGAAGTTTTTGAACAAGTTTGGGATGGAGGATTCTAAACCAGTTTGTACTCCTATGGTAACCGGATGTAAACTGAGCAAAGATGATGAATCTACTAAGACTGATCAGAGAAAATACAGATCCATGATTGGGGGACCGATGTATCTTACTGCTACTAGACCAGATATTATGCATGCAGTATGTTTAGTTTCTAGATTTCAAGCAGATCCTAGAGAAGCACATCTTATAGTTGTAAAAAGGATATTTAGATATCTTAAAGGCATGGCAGATTATGGACTATGGTACCTTAAGAGTAATGATTTCACCCTAAGTGCCTCTAAAGATGTTGATTGGGTCAATTTGTAGATGACCAGAAGAGTACCAGTGGTGGTGCTTTCTTTCTTGGCAGAAGATTAGTTTCATGGTTGAGTAAAAAGCAAGACTCAGTTTCTTTATCCACTACAAAGGCAAAATATATTGTTGCAGCATCCTGCTGCACACAAGTTATGTGGGTGAAGCAAACTCTGAAGGACATTTGAATAGTATGTGATGAGCCTAATTCTATTTTTTGTGATAATACAAGTGCAATAAAATTTTTGAAGAACCCGATTATGCATTCAAGAACGAAGCACATATCTATCAAGTATCATTTTTTGAGAGAGAAAGTGTTAGAGAATGAGGTTAGACTGGAGTATGTGACAAAAAAGGAACAAATTGTAGACATATTTACTAAGGTTCTTCCAAAGGATAATTTTGAGCATCTTAGGGAGAGGTTGGGGTCATTGGCCCTCCTAACTAGGTGCACATGAAGGTGCATTAGTCCAGTGAATTCACAGATTCTTCATTTACCTAGACTGATAGATGGGTCTACTCCGCAGGGGGAGTAGAAAATATTTTAATTGTTGATGTATGAGTGTACTCCTAAGGGGGAGTAATCAAAGCAGTTGTTCTTTGTCATTGATGTCAAAGGGGGAGAGAAAGTCATGTGAAAAAAATTTGTAGAAGAAGTCAAGGTGTTCTCCCGGGGTGTTGTACAGAATTGTTTTTGTCTTTGATGGTTTTTCACATCATGTGTTGCCATCAATGACAAAGGGAGAGATTGTTTCAAGTATGAGCTAGTTTGGTGGTATTGTCATTAATGTTGTCATTGATGTCAGCACAATTCAGTATGTTGCAGATTGTACATGTATGGTTAAGATGTTGAGATGTTGTGAGTACATGGAGATTTCTTTATGGTGTTTTAGATGTGTTGTGGTAATAATTTTCCAAGTTTTTTTGAGAAAATTAATAAAGAAGAGAACTCAGAAGAAGAAATGTATTCAGATTGTGCTCTGGTATTTTCTCCATGTTTCTCCTGTGTTGATCCTACGCATGTACGGTT
Source organism: Sequoia sempervirens (assembly GCA_007258455.2). Classification (NCBI taxonomy): domain Eukaryota; kingdom Viridiplantae; phylum Streptophyta; class Pinopsida; order Cupressales; family Cupressaceae; genus Sequoia; species Sequoia sempervirens. The sequence goes on from VDFB02017911.1 coordinate 25,851, forward strand.
TTGAAGATTTCATTACAGTGATCTGATGATGATATATTTTGAGTTTCACTTTCTGTTGAGATGGTACATAAAAGTTGTGTCCATCAGTATGTGTGTTCTACTGGAAGAGTTAGTGTTTTGTGGACTCAGAGAAATATTTTTGCTCCACAGTTCTCTGTTGTTTCATTTCATATCTTGAGGATCTAGGATATGTCTTGTGAAGGTCTTTTCTATTCTCTGGTGAAGAAGGTTGAAGCTTGGTAATCTGGAAGTCATGTTTCTATATTCCAGTATAGGTTTGCATAGTTCAGATGATCTGGTGAAAGGTATTCAGTGATTGAAGTTTATTGTTTTGCTACGGATGTATCTAAAGAAATCTAAGATGGAGTCTCATGAATAATGAAGTGTGTTGAGGTGTTTGTGTGTCATATTTGTGTTGGGAAGTGTGTGCATCATTGTTAACTTGTGTTTTCATTAGGTTTATTTAACCTAGTGTTTACACTTCATTCGAGGAATAAAATTTAATTAAGGAAGCATGTAGAAGATTCAAGAATATTATTTGTGATCTTGGTTAAATGTTTTATTGGTCCACTCTTATTCCTTTCCATAGTGGGAATTTAGAGTTTTCGACCTAACTTGAATTTATGAAATGATGTATTGTGGATGACCTTGGAGAAAGCTTCTAAGGTTGAGAATAGTATAAAAGCAACTCAAGTTGTGAAGAATTGTATGACAGTGTGATGCAAAGTGACAAAAGAGTGCCACAAATCATAAGAGAAAAAGTGTGTGTGAGTGAGTTGTGATAGCAATGTTTCAGTGTGTTGAAGATAGTAAGTTGAAGGTTTTTGTGATCCTGCGAATATGCTTTAATTGCAGTGGTGGATCTTTTGTTGTCTTTTGTATCTATAGGAAATGAGTCTCCCTATTGGACAGTGAGTCCTTTGTAGGCAGTGAGCCTTTGTATTTGGATAGTGAGTCCCCTTTTGGGCAGTGAGCCTTTGTATTCAGTTTATAATCATTCATATTGTGAGTTAACCCTCACCATGGTTTTTCCCTTATTGGGTTTTCCACGTAAAATCTAGTGTTCATTGTGTTGATTTAATTTTTGTTATTCATGTTTCATGCTCATATTTAATAACAGAATAGTGTGGTTGAAGAATTGATAAGAAATAAAGCTTTTAGTTTGAATTTGTGTGACAACTGATTCATCCCCCCCTCTGAGTTGTCCTACACCTGTTTAACACATTCATCAAGGTTTAATTTAAACTTGGGGTTTGACTAAAGCAAACCCCTATACACAAAAAACAACTTTTTTTTTTGTAGATTTGCTATAGTTCTAGATTCAAAGGTCAAGATTTGTAGGTATAGGAGTGAAGTTCAAATAGAGGGCTACAGATCCAACTTTTGAAGTTTCAAAAAAGGACACAAGGACCCATTCACCCTTGGGAAAGTGAGTCTTATTATAGAGTACAAAACCCAGTTTTTAAGCCAAGTGCACACCATCCTGTCCTTCTCAGATATACCTGTAACTTATTCTTTCTATTTCTACTATCATAATACTTTGCATTTCAAGTATTAGTTTATACAATTGAGTTTGCTAATGCATGTTTAAATTTTTCTCTGAAAACAACCAATCAACCATTTTTTCATAAGAAAATAGTGGACCTTCCTAATAGGGTTGACTCACCTCAAGGTTGAAAGCCAATCATGTCCTTGGGAGATCTCTTTTTTTAATGAAATTAAAAAAAGTATAAGTGTGTTAGATTATTCCATCACATATCAAACCCCCTACATTCACACACATGCTCCACATAATTTTCTTCATTTCAAGGTTTAACATAATCCCTTAAACACTCGATTACATACTTGTAACACTTTGGGTCTAGCTACTACCTTTAATTCAAGTTATTTTCTCTTTAATCAGGGAATTGAATACAAAATTAGTTAATACTAATGACTCCACTATTGGAAGACAAGAATCACTGAGAGGGGGGGTGAATCAGTGATTCATCTCAATCACAAGATTTTAAAATTTGCAAGGTTTTACTTGAATTTTAACCAAACTATCAAATGAAAACTAAATGAATAGATTTCACTTAAGTTCCAATAGTATTATATGAGTCGTGAAAGACATATTATTAATAGAGACTGAACTTAAGAAGAAACTTTACACATTCATATGTATCAAAGCTACACAAGAATCTTTAATGCAAGATATTTTGACTTATTGCAGAAATGAAAGAGAAATTTAACAATGTTTAATGCAACTGATGGCATAAGATAAATGAGACCAATCACACATATAAAGCCATCACATAACACAAAATTTTTCCTGAGTGGAAAAACCCTCAAGGGGAATAAAAAACCACTCAAAAAGTCTTTCTTTATTCACTTAGAGCACCAACTCCACAACAATCAAAAGCACCAACTTTAGAAGATTACAAGAGCGCCAACTCCTTTTAATGCATAACAATAATGATAGTGTTCTATCAATACTCTAGAAGTGCAATTTTGTTGTAGTCCTAGAATCTCAATAGAAGACTATAATATTCACATTAAGTGCAATGAAGAATGTTGCATGAAAGTGACAACATCTTCCAGAATGACAAACAATTTCCAATCTGAAACAACTTCTACACAAAGTCTTTTTAAGAAATATTCATGAAACCTTTGTTCATTCTTCTCTTTAGTAACTGAACAGAAAATTGATAGATATCTTTT
>VDFB02017912.1:0-52885 GCA_007258455.2 Sequoia sempervirens
CTTGAAAGAAGATAATGATCAATTAGAAGCATACAAGGAATGTGCAAAGTTGAAGACATTTTTTGTGTGATGCCTCATGTGATACGAGTGATTTGTGTTATTCATTTGATATGGGTGATGTAGCTAAAGCTTCGTTAGGTAAAGAACGTGAAGTTGAAGATGAAGATGTGTCTGAAACTAAAGGTTTTGCATCTTGTGATGTTAATAAAAAAGGTTGGTTTGACGATAGTGTTGGTTTAAAAATTATGAATAAAATGGGATATGAAGGAAAAGGTTTTGGAAAACATGGGCAAGGAATGAGAGAGTCCATTCAGCCAGTTGTGAGGCCAAAGAATGAAGGCTTGGGCTATGGTGAAGGAGATAGAAATGATGTAACAAGTGTTGCAAGTTCATGCAAATTAGTTCAAGGAATATATTGTTTGCAATGTTCACATTGTCACAGGGAAGGTCATAAAAAGAGAAATGTTGGGATCTTCATCCTTGTATAATGTGTGGGTTGAAGAATCACTCTAAAAATCATATTGGAATGTAAAGTGGAATGGATAATCTATGAAAAATTGTATGAAGATTGATTATGGATGGAAGATGGATCTAGTTGGAAAAGTGTTATAGATATGTTTAAAAGGTTTTACAAACCTAAATATTGGCATGTTAAGAGAAATGATTGTCAAACAATGTTTGAAGGTTTGAGTCAAGTGGGTGATAACTGCTTGTTATGATTGGAACATTGAAAGGTTTCATGTGATTTGAGAGATAGTGAGTCGTCTCTATGTTAAACAAAGGAATGTAAAACCTTGTGATCTCTCAAGAGGGAGAGAAATGAGTAAATGGGTACTTAGCATCTATAAGAAGGATGCTAAGAGGGTCTATCAAACTAGAGTGATAGTAATCTTGCACTCTGAGTTTCTCATGTTTAGTTTACAAAACATCAAGATCATATTATGAGTCTTAACATGAAAGGGGAGTATGTTGGCAAGTGATGTATGAGCCTCACCTCCATGCAATGTGTTGACCATGCCACACACTACCATGTTGTCCATCTTTTATGTGATGCACAATTACTAGTTAATGTGAAAGATATTTTGTAGGATATAACTATTAATACTCTTTAAGTTTCAGTTTTATTTGAAGCTAATGCAAGCATGATAGATGCGATGAAAAGAGGCTACAACCTCTATAAAATAATGTCTTATTGTGATATGAAATATACAACTTGTAAATGAGAATAATGAAGATTGAGATAGTCCTCTATGAGGCATGATGTAATTAGTTTGGATGAATAAAGATATGTGTTTGTGTAAAATAATTCTCTGCTCTTTATTTCTTGTCTGTGTTAAAAGTGATTGTTGTTCCCGTCGATTATTATTGCTTTTATTTCTTAGGTTTTCAAATCTACATTCTTATCGGGTTCATAGAGAGTAATACCGAATTCCCTCTCCATCCAAAGAATAAAGTTGTCATTCATATTCGGTAAATAGAGTAGATAAGGCCATCCATTGAGGCTTTGGTTTACTTTCATCTTTTGTCCTAGAAGAAGATTGTTTGTAGGATGATTAAATGACTCCCAAAAGTAATCACCATTACTACCAATCACAATTAAGTTGCATTTGTTTGTGAGGCGATCCATATCTGCAATTTTTCCATTGGCATTGCTGCTCCAGTTCATTGGAAATGAACGACCGACCCTCTTTGATGATGAAGCATCAACTTACAAGATCATTTACGAAATGGAGTGGCCGCAAATCACGTTATGGTGTTGTCATCCTTAACAATGAAGTTAAACGATATGGTTAAATAATGATCATCTAATTCTTGAAGATTCCAAAATTCCACTTTAAACTTCCCATTAGCAGATACCAGAGTTTCATTGACATCCAGTTCATTTCTAGGGTTTAGCGAGTCACTCACCTCTTCTAGTGTAAGTAAATATAGAGGTAGATGGATAAGAATGCAAACAATTCCCATAATTCATTCACTAATTTACACTTGCATGCTCCTCTAATTGAATATGTTAATTATGAACCTAGTATATGATGAATAATTCATCACACTGATTGCATTGAACAACATGCCAAAAACAAGTTGGTTTATCTTGCTTCTATCAGAGAAACAAGGTTTTGTAGTGAATGTAATTGATGATCGATGAATTCCAGATATTTCTATGTTCCCATCATTAATGGATATAGTCAGCGGGGTTTGTTTACAATATAGACTTCCAGTTATCCTCAAATGGCTGGGCTTAACCGACTCTAAGCATTGACTGCTTAGGTGGTCTAGTCATGTGGGCCCATTTTATTCTATACCTTTCTCCTTTTTCGTGGACTAATTTTTCATTTTCTGTTGTCACTCATGTTTCTGTTGGCATCCATCATCTTAAAGGATTTTATTTTTTTTCTCCACCATTATTCTACTTTGTGAACTATAAGTGTTGCAGAATTGACCACTGTGTCTCAAAGATTTCTTTGGTAACTACGGAAGCAACCATGCTTTAGAGAATATATAGAAGCAAGAGTCAATATACTCTCTACAAAATATCTGGCATGCGGAATCGAGCTCCTCAATGTTGGTTTGCTGTGTGAAAGAGAAAATATGGTTTGATGCAAAGGATTCTTAATACCACATGTGTTGGGTGAGAAAAAACAAAGTAAAAAGGGATTAAGTAGAGGCTTAAGATGCTTACTATCACCACAAAGAAAATGAAGATCTGTAATTGTATCCTCCAAAATTGAATTAATTAGAATTATAACATGTTTGAACTAATCTTTTCATGTTTTCTTTTATTTGTTTTCTTTTATAATAAATGTAATTGTAAAATTCAAATTTGAATTAAGTGATTTGAATTAATGTCTTGATTTACTGTCATTTCAATTCTTTTGCTTTATTTTTAATTTTATTTCAACAAATTTTTTTATTGTCTATTTTTAATTATTTTAATAATTTTGAAAGGATGATAAAATATTATTATTATTATTATTTCAATGGTTTTATTTTTCTATATAAAGTTGTGAGGATAAAAAATGATTCATTTATCTTTATATAATTATAGTGATGAAAAATGTATTATGATGATAATTCTTTTCCTTAATGTTATGTTTATTTTTGGACAATGCCTTTGTACATATCTATTATGACAAATGTCATATTATAATGTAAAGTAAGACATATTTACATAGATTTTACCTCACCTTTATTGCACAAGATCTTATGTTTATTAATACCTCACTTCATATTCTCATACATTTGATCTGTCCATATAATTATCCATAGTAATATATGCATTGATTCCTAAACTCTTTTTATCATGTTTCATCAATGTTATCCTAGGTCAAGTCCACAATCATAGAATGATCCTTATAACTATGAACTCAATTTTCCTAAATTCAAGTTGGCCTATTCACCCCCTTTGTCTTTCTCACCTAAAATTGTGTGTGTGTGAATGTTTATGCAAATTATTATATATTGATATAAAAATATTCACTTCCATTTATTTATTTTTTTGGTTTGTAAATAGTATTGTATTATATTGATATCAAAATTTGTACATTTTAATCCACTATGGGATGATCATTCATTACTTACATTCCCCACTACCTAGCCAAAACTTACTATCACGGGACTGACCCAAGACACCACTCAAGCCCCTCGCAAACATCCCCAACCCCTTAGCGAAATTCATGGATGTAGCCCATCATACACAGACAAAGATATTACATTGCGTACACAACCAGAGAGAAAAAAGCCATTAGACATATCATCACCCATCCAACCACTCTCTGAGACACTATATTCAACATCAAAAAGAACCAACAACATGTCGTCACTTCAATCTTCAATCGACCAGCACCTCCTCCTCCCAGAGGTATATGTGAAAACTACCTCCCCCCCAGCCTCTGACGCCTCCTCCAGGTACAGAAACAGCTTGAGGAAGTCCACACCTTGCCTGGCACGAATTTTGTGCTCACGCAGCTCATTCCACTTAATGTCTTGAAGAAATGAGTATCTCTTCACTCAGATATCTAGAAGCAACATGTGCGCCATATCCCGGGGTCGCAGGATGCCAATCCCCAACTCCACCACAATTATCACCTCCTTGACCCCATCAAGCGGGTCAGCCATCACCAACTTCCAAGCCATGAGAAGCACCATGGCCTTAGGTAGTTCCAAATCGAGAAGAGTAGAAACAAAGCGTGAGGAAATGTCATTTTTTGTCTAGTATCGTTCCATCGAGACCATAAATTCTTTTCCTAGCACCAGTTCAATTGCCCCCAAAACCAGAGGGTCCCATTCCTTGAAAACAGAGCAGAGACGATTCTCCGTAATCTTGCCCAAAAATGCCCATAGCTTCCATGATGTAGTGAGCTGAATGGGAGTCTCCATTGCAACGATTCAAAGCCACCACCCTTGCACAGTCTAAACAACAAAATTGGGAAATAAGCTTTATTTAGCAAATGCCTACGCCACCCCTACTTAACACACCCCAAACATGCCAACCTACAACGGTCTTAATTCCTCCATCATTCTTCCCATCTATTTGAATCTCCTTCTCGAGTCACGCATCCTTGGAGATGTGACGGACATTAAATTTCACCTTCCTCGCCCCCTTCCCCGTACCACGCCAACTTTCCATTGCTCTGTGCACCCCGTCAAATCACAGCAGCACAATTCTTGATCTCCGCCAAGTTGTCGTGGATTCACTTCCATTTATTTTAGACAAAACACACACATTCAATTATCTCTCATTCTAAGATGATTTAGAAGGTCAATGAATAATAATGCATTAGGATTTGGTGCTTAGAAAGGAGTGACAAGTCTAATTTCTAAGAAAACTATCTATTCTAATTAATTAAATTAACATTCTTAATTGATTTGACATAACAAAAAATAGTGAGACTGCATCAATTTGAAGATTTTTTCAAGAGATAAATGGTTAAAAAAGGAAAAGTAGAACAATATAAAAATTTATATGAAAGAGAAGTTTAGAAACAAATTTGCAAAAGGTTTATTAAATGTAAAATTATATGATTTTTTAATTAATGAATCTATTCTCTTGTTCAAAAATAAAATTCAACAATTTTAAAATATGATTATAAGGTGTATTATTTCATTATACATTTATATATCTATTGAACATGTATTTCTATACCGACTTTATATAAGTTCACTTGTTTTGTGTCTTTTTTACATGGCTTCTTTATATAAATCTAGTTTGATGTTATCTCCTAAGTTTTCTATTATATTTTCAATACACTCAAAGTCATCAATATATACTTCTTTAATTAGCATTTTTCATCAAAATCATTATTCCTCAATACATGCATGGCTAAATTATTAAAATAAATTAAATCATGTACATTATTAAAGTATTCAATTTACAAATCACACAAGTTTTGCATGTCAAACTATAATATTCTTTGCAATTGAAGGGATAAAAGTACATATTGTAGAACTTACACCTTTTTTATACAATTTTTCACACATCATAAATACTTAGTGAACAATTTAGTGCATAACACAAATTAGTAATCTACCATTAGAAACCACCTCAATATATTTTCCTTTACACAATCCAAAAAACGTAGCCACATTGGACTAGATTGTTTTGTGGGACATTATTTGCCAAATTTAAATTCACCTTTTTCATGCCCAAAAGTTAAAATTTTCATAAAGTATTCATTATCACATTGGATCTCATGCCATGCATTTCCCATTAATGACCATGGACATGTATTTATAGAGATTTACTATAGCATATGAATCCATCTACCAACTAATCAATCTTAAAATATAAATCTAATTTGAAAAATATTCATAACTCAATTCTTTATACTACACTAGTCCACTACACATGGCTTTTTGCATTCGCATACCTTGCTTGGCATGTTTGTGACACCTTTATTCTATTTTATGTGCTTGTATTTGATCAATAATAACCAGGGCTCATCTTGAAATAATGCATACCATACTTCTAAGCATGACCAAAAAATAAGAGAAGTACAAAAGATAGAGTTAAGTGAGCTTTGAATACTTACATCAACAAAAGACCAAGCCACAAAGTGACCTTCAACTCTAAGATTTAATTTCCTTATTGTACAAATATTTTTCACTCACTACCTTTATTTCTCCAAATTACTCTCTTTTATTCCTTGAATGGATGCTTCATGATTTCATTCAATTGAAAAAGATGACATGTATTCATCTATGGTGTTCAATTTCTTACTTTCACAAATTTTCCTCATTCCTTCCTTTTCCTTGTATTCTTTATTTCATGCTCTTTTGATGTTTGTCTTTGGTTGTTTCCATATCATGATGTTGAACTTTAAATTAATCATGAATAATACATGGAGATTAGTTGAATCATGGTATGACAAATCATCAAACCACAACCAAAGAAAAAATTAATGCACAATTAAAACCACCAACATGCTACCAAAAGATCACATCACTCAACCACAAATATGTATATGAAAATTGAAGAACCTTACATTCACAACATGAGATATCATAATTATTCTCAATATAAACACACCCACAAGAGTACCACCAATAGAAATATGATTTTCACAAAGAGAAAAAATGGATCACAAAGGTATAATTTCTTTACACAAATCAACTAGCTCTAGCATAATATGTACTCATGTATGAAGTCCCTAATTGAGTTTCAAATTCCAAACACACGTAGGATGAAATAGGATATAGATAGAGGAGGACTATCTCTTCTTGTTGTTGTTTTGTTGAAGCTAAAATTTTAAATATTGTAGGGTTTGGAAGAGACTTTGAGGGTTTGAATGTTGTCAAGAGTAGGTTAACCATAGGGGTCTAGGTTTTTCTATTTTTCTTTCTTATAATGTGTATCATAAAATGGGATTTAAGGTTACCCTTACAAATACTCTAAATGAAATGTGTTCTCTTTTTGCATTCTTTACTCTAGAGGTCATAGATTTAAATTTTTCTAGGGCCTATTCTAGAGATTACAAGGCCTATTTTCTATCAACCATATCCACTTGAGGCTATAATCACAATAAACACATACACATACATATACAAAATAAATATACATATGCATATCACATGCAAATAAAAAATGCAAAGAATTTTGATACATCAAAATACACATTTCATCTTCATTAAAATAAAAATAAAATCTATAAAAGTTCATTATACTATTTATAATCATACATGAGAATGGGTTTATGAACTAACCTATTTTCTCTTGCAATTGACCCTGTTTATCCCAAATATATACTTTCATAGTAAGGAAAGATTCCTATCAATGAAGTTCCTTACTTCTCTCCTCCTTGTCTTCCTAATTTATCCAATTCACCACAAAAATATTTCCTTATTCCTATATATCACACCCTCCTACCCTTTATCTTTTTCCTCTTAATTCCAATTTTATATATTATATTTTCAAATGCAAAAAGATTAAATATAATCACATTGAAGAGAATGAAAGCTTATATCTAAAATATCCTCTTCTTCCTAATTACTTTTAAATCCTACATAGTAATTGGAAATATGAAACACCCCTATATAATTTGAAATATCAAACACCCCTATATTGACTCTATTATTGGATAAAGAATTAACTCTCATTTTATGATCTCTTCCTTTATTTCCACATGTCGTTATTTTTATTTTAATATTTTTCCCTTGTCTTAACATTGTCTCCTCTATCATGTGGGCTTTTCTTTTGCTTTCAATTCATTTTTAATTATCCTAACTTAGGTACATATATATTACTTATTTAATTCCTAATCTCTCAAAAATGCACATACCTTTGTATTATATCTTATTTTATGTGAACCCTTACTTTCTTCTATATTCTTTTCCCTCTCAAATTGTTCCCAAAAATTTTGCTCAAAATTCCTATGGGAACCAAAATTAATATATTAATTATTGGGAGTAATGAAGTACCAAGTTGAATTGTTAGAACCCTAATAAAATGAACTCTTCCTTATGTTGGATATAATTAAATGTTCTTGTCCAGGTGAAGGTGAATTTTTTTTAAAAGAAATGGTCAACAAAATTTTCAAACATTAAAATTTTATGGCTACACAAAATGTATATGCAATTTTTATTGTTGGCCATGATGCCCATATATCTATTTTTTTGCTAGGGTAAAAGGTAGGATTATGTTTTATATATAACATTAATTAATTACAGGTATTCATCCTAAAAAATTAAGGGGACTATCCATTAAGATGAAGTTACCCCTAGCTTAAATAGTTAAACTATGCAATCAATTGTACAATTAAGCACTTCTAAACTCAAAAATATTAAAAATTTCCTCCTAGTGACTAAATTTTTTATTTGAAAATGATATGGTAGTATAATTCAAGAATTAGGGACTTAATTCCTCTCTTGAATGGTTTTTATTTTAAATCTTAGTTTTACAAGAATAACATAGTGGTAAATGAGATGTTATAACAAGGGGATTGGTGATATTCCAAGTGTATCTAGTTAGAGATATTTATGAAATTCACTTTTAGGGAGACAAATATAAATCCTACCCTATCCAAACTACAAATAAAATCCAAAAGATTGAGGGGAAAAGAAGAAAGGAATAGATAAGAAAATAGGGAACAAGAGAGAGGATTTTTTTTAATCTACAAGAATAAAATTACCAAATTCAAATATTCCCTATGAACATAAGATTAACAACTTATTAAATTTTTAATTTTACCACAACATATGACATAATTAGTTTGAGAGTTTAAGGAAAACCATATATTTCATGATCATAATTGTGGTATAGATAGTAAAAGAAACTATCAAATTATTATGAGTATGTTCAGGATCATGATGGGCCAAAAAGTGGCGATATGATGGGTATTTGTAGGGTATGTGATTGACAACTTTTTTTTACCCAAAATTGATGAAACGAAAAGGGTTTTTAAAGGAGATTCTCAGATTTCCACCAATATAAATTATACTTTACTTTGAATTTAATAAATAATGATTATTCATTTTCTATTTAAATTATGACTAAAGTCCTGATTGATAGGTTGATTGAAAAACATCTATAGCTTAAAAATGGTATCACATTTTTTGAATCCAAAAAATGAATCACATTTTATGGTTCTCATACTATAGGATTAAAAAAAGAAAAAATGAACTTCATGAAGTTTTGACCAAGTTAAGGTGGTTAGACATACGATTTTCTATATTTTTAAAAGTTGTAATAAAAAATCATAATTAATTATTTACTTAGAAAAAATTATAAAATTATGCATCACATTGAGACATGAGTCCTCTACCTATATCTAAAATATTATAAAAAAATATTATCATTTTATTGTGGTTAGGGTGGTCGGACAGGACATCTACTTCTTATTTTTTTTGAATTTTAAGTACTATTGCATTGAAATTTCAAATTTTCACCAAATAGATTTTTTAAAAAATTAGTAGTTTAGAAACTATATTCAATTTGATATAGATTCTATTCTTACATAATTTTGAAATAATATAGATAACTTGTTCAAATTTTTACGTTAAGTTGCCTAACTCTAATTTTTCTAAATTTTTTGCCACTTAAGGGCCTATTTTTTCCATGATGATCCTGCACATACCCTTACATTTATAGATAATAGCCCATGGAATTCAAAAATAATCATTAACTAAGGTCAATGGAATATGTTCAGAAAGATCATTAATACACAATACAATTTTTATGCTAATTTTTTTTAGGATTCTTAGATTGAGCTAAAAACTTATAGAACTCAAATAGGTAGGGGAATAAGTTTCCTTCCATTTCTAATTTGTATTCTTACAATTATCCCATCTCTTTTATTTTATGTACATTCTTCATTACATATAGATCTAGTCCTTTGGATTTGGAAAAGATTGCTCTACTAGTATACATGTTGACCATATTAATTACATCACATTTAGTTGGCCAAATATGTAGATGTAATATATTCTAATGGATAGGACCACATATGCAAACTAAGTGTGTTTAAAATTTTTATGTAGATGGACTGTCCTCAATCATAGTCCTAATTTACAAAATTTGAATCAAATATATTGATTAACTTACAATAAATTTTGGTCCCCCCTGAGCACAACTATCTTAAGCTTAACTTTAATGGCTCAAAAAAAAAAAACCTCAGTCGGGCAAGTGGGGGTGGGGTCATCAGTGATCATAATGAGAAAATGATTCTAGCTTATGTAGTAAATCTTGGCATCTAATCTTCCAGGTTTGTTGAGGTGGTGGCACCGTTCTGTGGTATTTAGATTGCCAAAAATATTGGATTTTCCAACTTGGACATTGAGGGAGACTCCACAAACACCATTCTCTTGCTGATGGGGAAGGATAAACCTAGTTGGTCCCTTTGGGACACCATCCTATCATCTTGCAATCTCATGATTTCTCTTGGGAATAGTAGATGGGAATGTTTACAAATTTATTAAAAATGATGTCAAAGTACTACAAAAAAGAGATTGAGTTGGATCTTCTGTCAACCCACTTCGTTATTTTCCATGTTTTACAATTATGGAAAATTAACCTCTCTACTTAGCATTCTTTTCACAATCCTTTTTATTCTTAGCTCTAGTATTCTTCTTGACATTTCTACAAAACTATTTCTCTTGTCTAGCTATCTATGAATTTTTCCATGGGGGGTGAACTGTTCCAGGACAAACTTGCTAATTGCAAGATGTGAAAGTAGGATAAGGAGGTTTGGCCTATTATTCAATGAGGTAAGTTGGCCTCATTTGTGGGCATGACCCTAAACTATTTGTTGAGTTTGCTAACTCCTAGAAGGATAGCACTGTCACCATTGGCAGGTGCTCCTTCCTTGTGAACACTGAGTTGATTACAGAGGTGATGATGCTTTTGTTGGATGGTACTTCAATCCCTCAAAAACCTAAAGGGAACTACCAGAAATATATGTAGAGGTTTTTGAAAGATGGGGAAGAGTTTAACAGACTTTAAAATGGATAGAACAAGGCCAACCTTCTTGAGGTGTGGAGAAAAATTGTTGAGGTGTTGATGAGGTACATCATGTTAGAGGGGCATTTCCATTATTTTCATGCCCATTTCTTTCCCACGCTTAACAATTTTTGCTATAATTGCAAAATGAATTGCACTTTCTAGATTTTTTCATCACTTGAATTATCCATTAAGAATGACTAGGGTAAAAGTAAAAATCTCCCCATTCACAAAGGCTTAATTTTCTACCTCTTCCATCATCAAGATACTTTGTGACCCTCCCCGACCACAGTCAAAAGGCATACTTTGGTCATTTGCAACCCCATCGACCCCCTAAGGACCCCAGTCCCATTTTTACCATAGATGAAAGCCCTCCCACAACTCATCGCATCACCCATGCCTAGGGAAAAACCCTTACTAATGATGAAATCCCTCCTAACCCCATTAAAAATGTGTTCTTCCCTGTGGCTACTCCTATTTTCACTTTTGGCTCTAATAATTTAGATAACTTAGATGACGAGTCTTAGAATCCTACCCTTGGAAATTATCCTACTCAATCCCCTGTTCATGTGTAGGTGTCTGACGTCCCCAACACCCCTCATGTCATTAACCCTTATATCCCCCATAATTCCCCAAAACTCTGCATTAATTAGGATGGGACCTCTATTGACCCCAATGTGGGTAATGCTAATTATGCTTCCTATGATCCTCTAGAATAAAAAATAAATGAAATTTTAGTGACTATCAACATCCAGAATGACATTCTCAAGTGGCTTCTAGGTCAGCTTATTACTGCTAAGGAAAAAATCCAAGTGATAAAAAAATAAGGTTCTTGACCAGTACGCTCCATGACTAGGTGAGGTTGGGGAAAGTGGGCATTTGGATATGTTTTCCTCCCTTGCTAGGTCATTTGACCATTGGGCCAATTAGGACGAGGTGGACAAGCTTAGGGCCCTTGTAGGCACAAAGGAGGAGAAAATGAAATTGCAAAAGGATATTGCTACTATTCACAACATTCAAGACAAAACTATGCAATGTCTCCAAGAGATTATTGATTACAACAATGAGACTGTGAATAATATTGCTATGAAAATCTAGGTTTTAAAAAAATAAATTAGGAACAATCACGTTAAAAGGGTGGTTGAGGGTGATCTTGATGATAGTCACGCACAAAGAAAAGGTATGGTGGTGGGTAATTTGACTCAAGACACTACTATGGAGACCCAGGCTATTCAGAAGGGACCCCTGCCATTCGAGGAGAAGTTCCACTTCTTGGATAAGGAGTGGTGAGAAATTAGTGGTCTCAAGCTTTTGGGAGACTAGTAATTATTTTGGCCCCTGGTTGTTTTTTCTCTATTATTGTTTATGTCTTTTTGTTGGTCGATTAGTGTTTTTTCTTTTGTTTTTTCTTTCTGGGCATTTCACTTCTCATGATCCCCTTGTTTAGCCTCGATGGCTATTTTGTAAAGGGTGTAGGCCCTTCCCATCTTAATCTAATCAAAACTTACAATAAATTTTAATAATACATCAAGAAAGATTAAATATATAAATAATTAAAAATTAAATTTTACATAATATTGACCAATAATAAATGTTAATTGTTAGAATATTAATTAATGACATCTATAAAAAATTAAATAAAATGCAAATTTTATAAATAAATAAAAAATCTTTATTTAGATAGACATATCTAAGATATCTATTTTTCCTAAATATCAATTATATGGTTGTCAAATTCATTATTTAAATTTTTGACTACTACTTTATATATCTATCTATATAAATTATATTTTAAAATTAAGTATTAACTAGATGAGATAAATATATTTCCATAAACTATCAATCATAAAGTTATCAATTTTTTATCAAATTGATATGTTTTGATAAAGGGGTAAAACGGATTTTACAGGGACCCAAAATATTTTATATTTATTAGAATTATAAAGTTTCTAACCATTACTTTGTATATCTATATATACTTTATAATTTAAAATTAATTATTAATAGATAAGATAAATTTAATATAATAAACAATGTGAGTAAAATAAAGTTATTAAATTATTCTTGAAGTAAAAAATATATTTCTTAAGTAAATAAAATAACTTCTAAAAATAAAATTATATATATATATATAAAGTAAAATAACTCTTTACTAAATATAATTAAACACAAAAAAGCTATTATTAAAAATACATTATTTTCAATCTTATAACTATATACAATAAATCTTATTAATATTTTTTAAATATATTTTCACCCTTACAATCATATAAGAATAGAAATAAACTCAATATGATAGAAAAGATATATTAAATCTCTTGATTTAAATTTAGAAATAAGTATTACGCATCTTAATATATAATTTTATGTCTTTGGTCTCTTATCCTCTTAGATTATACTTATTATCCCCTTCTTTTTTTCTAAACTAACATATGTGGGATTAAGAACCCTTTGCATCAAACCAAATATTTTCTCTTTCATATAGTAAACCAATATTGGTGTGCTTCCTTCCACATGACAGAGATTTTTTAGAGAGGATTTAATGGCTCTTTCTTTTGTATATTCTACAAAACATTCTTGATTCCATAGTCACCATTAATTTTTTGAGATTCAATGGTTGATTCCACAAATTTTATAGCTCACATGGTAGCATAACAATTGAAATGGAAAATATTTTTTTTACAAATAGTGGACGTGAATAGAAATGAGAATGGAAATGGAAAATGTATAAATGGTCAATGAAATAGGAAATATCTAGGGTAAGCGGCCCCACATGGCTTGACCACCTAAACAATCAAATTCTTAGAGTGTATCAATTAAGCCCAACCTCCTTAGGCAGTATCATGTTCAAATGTTATGATATACATAAGAAATTTCCTAGTAAACTTCAAAATTGTTGTATAACTAATTTCTTCTCTTCTAATTCAATTTTATTGCCTTCATTTTGATGGAGAATGTTTTATGATTTTCATGTCAAGAGGTGTTTACAATAGCATTCGATTTATACAAGAAGTGTGTATATAAAAAACTTCTCATTAAATCTCAAGCTTAATAAAAATTGTTACCATTGAAGTTGGATAAAGTGTTGCAATTAGTATAAACAAGAATATAGGAAAATAAAAACAAATGTATACCCATATGATAAAAAAACATCAAATATGGAAGACCGTTTCAAAATTAGTAGATCTTAAATAATTGTTTCATACTTCATTTTATATTATGGTAATCTTTTATACATTCAATGTATCTTGTTTGTAGGCAATCACTTCATATAGTTTAGAGTTTACAATGTTAAGGCAACATGAGCCTCCCCAAAAAAAATTGAAATAGGACTCACGAAGCTCTTGAGGCAGCCGAAGGTGATCCTTTAAAAATATTATGTTTGCATATGCCCTATTGGTTTTGTATTGTCTTTTATATTTGTGATTGCATGGCTTTATAGACCATATTTCTTTGTAACTTCTACAAACTATTTTTTTTGGTTTTCATATTAATCAAATTTGAATAATAAACACACCTTTTTAATGTGTTTGGGCAGCGCAAAGGGAACTTGTGAGCCCTATTATGCAGACCTCTTTATTTTCTTACTATTTCATTAACTTCTATTTTATTTTCTTTCTTTCTTCCTACTGGTTTCAATATTTTGTGTATAGAATATTAAGGTTAGTCATCACACATAGGGCACTATGGAAGAAAAGTAGATGGTTAAGGAAGAAAGGAAAACCCATTATGCATCTACTAAAGGATTGACATTGTTACATAGAATGAGATAACCTGTGAGATTTCTATTAGATTTTATTTTGAGTTATGCTTTACTTTATTATTGTTGTTCTTTATGCATGTGCATTACAACCCCATAGAGCTATGGTGTTAGGGCATAGATTTCTATGGGGTCACACCCCCACAAGTCACCCTTATTTTCCATAGAACGAACAACCTTTTTTTCTCTTTTTTTATTTTTTTATTTTTGTTTTGTTTTTCTATACAAGAAATTACTATAGATGGAAATAGGGGTGTTGGAAGTAAATGTCTCCTCTAAATTATTACTATTAAATTATTATTATTTTTAAATCTTTTCCAAAATTCACACATGTTGTTCCCTAAAAGAGGAGTAACAAGAAAAAAGAAACACCCTTTTTAAACCATGTTATATATGTCTCTTTATTTTTCATTTATTACTGATAAATAGGGATTGACAAATGCATATCCAACTATCTTTTTGCAGATAAAATTGTGTGGTGGAAAATAAGGAAACATGTTTAACAACAAGAGCTCATTTCCAACAATACAACACCACTAGCTCTTAATTATTGTGTAAATGTTTATACCCTTTGGGTTTACATATAACTAGATATATAATATTGTTATCATTTCTTTTCACAATACCAATAAAATTTATTTAGTAGAATCATTGCCTTTTTGATAGGTAAAAGGTGCAAAATCTTGTAAATCATGGTATTTTCCCATACCATGCAATGTAACTAATTCTACCTTGCTCAAGGTAAACTGTAGAAAGAGGGGAGAATAGTGTTTAGTTGTATATTTATGTGCTAAGAATTGTAAAATATTTTACAAAGGGACAATAGAAATGTGACCTAAACTATATTGTTACATTAAAGCTACATGTGTGCAGGATCATCATGGAAAAAATAGGCCCTTAAGTGACAAAAATTCAAAAAAATAGAGTTAGGCAACTATTAAAAAATTTGAATAAGTTATCTATATTATTTCAAAAATGTGTAAGAATAGAATCAGCAAATTGAATGTAGTTTCTAAACTACTAGATTTGTTTTAAAAGAAAAAATCTATTTGGTGAAAATTTGAAATTTCAATCTGATGAGTACTTAAATTTCGGGGAAAAAATAAGTGGAGTGTATGTCGACCACCCTAACCATAATAAAATGATAATATTTTAGATATAAGTAGGACTCATGTGTCGATGTGATGCATATTTTCTTGTAATTTTTTTCCAAATAAATAATTAATTATGAAATTTTTATTATAAAAAACTCTTATGTCGACCACCTTAACTTGGTCAAAAATGAAATTCAATTTTTTTTTTTTAATCCTATAGTATGTGAAGCATAGAATGTGACACATGTTTCAGATTCAAAAAATGTGATATCGTTTGAAAGCTATAGATGTTTTTCAATCAACCTATCAATCAGGACTTTAGTCATAATTCAAATAGAAAATAAATGATAATTATTTATTAAATTCAAAATAAAGCATAATTTATATTTGTGGAAAGTTAAGAATCTCCTTTAAAAACCCTTTTCGTTTCATCAATTTTGGGTAAAAAAAAGTTGCCATCCACATACCCTATATATACCCATCATATTGCCACTTTTTGGCCCATCATGATCCTGTACATGCCCTTCTATATATTTCCATATTTTTTTGTATGGTTCCACCATACAATTTTAGACATAATGAGCATGGATTAGACTAAAAATTGAGATCTTATGATCTTCATTTTTTATTGTATTGTGGGTAGATATAGATTGTCTTCCATAACAACAATAGTACATATAAAAATAAAAACTATTACAACACTTTACATACTTGTAGATGAACTTTTAAAACTATAATATAATACATCAACACTAACATAACCCACAACACCTATAGTTTCACATGAATACTTTTCATTAACTTTATGAGCTATAATCTTGAATTTTGTTTACATCTTAAACATATTTCTCGTCAAGATGAGAGGGTGTGGTCTTCCATTTTGAAAGGAACAAGACAACTAAGAGGGGGGTGAATCAGCTATCACCAAACACAATCACAAATCTCAAACACTTATCAATCTTCACATCCACTTTATTTTGTTATTAAGTATGAACATGAAATTCAGATAACATAAAGTAATATCAACACAAGAGACACAAAATTTAGTGGAAAACCTAATAAAAGAAAAACCATGGTGAGGATTAACTCATAATATAAAGTAATTCCAAAACAGAATGTACAAAGAGGCTCATTACCCAAAATACAAGGCTCAAGGCCTACAGAAAGGACTCATTGTTCAACAAGGAGGCTCACTGCCTACAGATACAAAAGATAACATAAAAGATCCACCACAACAAGTTACACACATCTGCAACCTTGATCAGAAGATTGTAGACACCATCAGCTTACTGCTTTCAGGAGTCTAACACATTAAAGTATTGTTTCCTCAATTCATTTTTGCACACTCTTCACTTCTCACACTTGTGGAATACTTGATACTTCAATTCATAACATCTTGAACTATATTTATACCATCTTCAACCATAGAAACTTTATCCAAGGTTGGCTACACACACTTCAATTTACAAATTCAAATTAGGTTGGCAACTCAACATTCCCGCGGTGGAAGAGAATGAGAGTAGACTAAACCAACAGTTAACCAAGACCCAAAAAAATATCTCGGCTCAATCACACACTTCCTCAATTGATACTTATCCTTCGTATGAAGTGTAGACACTAGGTCAATCAAACCTAATGAAAACATAAATGCAACTTTGAAGTACACACTTCCGCAACAAGAAGATAGCATGTGGACCACATAACATACTTCACCATACATTGGAACACATCTCAAATACCTTCAGACTCATCCACAATAAGTGCAACAACCTTCATACACATAACACTTTCCACCAGTCCATCCAGACTACACAGACACACACAACTCTGAAACACAGCTTACAAAGCACCAAACCACAAATTCCTTTTCCATAACTAAGATAACATCATTACAAATCTTCTATCATATCTACAAGACCTGAAACAAACCAGTGGAGGACTGCAGAGTAGAAACATTTCTTCCAGTCCATAGAAAAACAACTTTGCTAAACCAATTCACACACCAGTGAATACAACTCTCACTTTCCATCAAACTAGAAGCTCTAATCCAAGATATATCACCCAATAACGTCCATGAACAACACTTCAGTTATGAACAAGCATAGGATCAACAGAGAAGAAATGTGGAGCACATATCAGAGCATGTTTTGAACACATACATAATTTTGACTTCACCATTTCACAAAAGCACTTGATAACTTATCATATCAACACACCTAAAACACCATAAAAATAGCTCCATGAACCCACAAAATTTCAACTATACATGCACAACCTATAATCACTTGATTCCTTTCTTTGCAACATCCTGTACTACATTGACATCAATGACAACACCACCATACTCACTCATAATTGCAACAATCTCCCCCTTTTTCATGTATGGCAACACATGATGTGAAAAAAAATAAAAAACAACATCCATTCCATTCCTGCACTCTCCTTTATTTTTTAGATTAGATAGCCTACACAACATTCATGTACTCTCAATACTCTCTCTCTTTTTCCTTCACTATTTTCACATGACTCCCTCTCCCCTTTTGACATCAATGAAAAAGAAGAAAATCTATGATCACTCCCCCTTAAGAGTGCACCCATTTCATACTGCAACAATGATACTTGAATCTACTCCTCCTATGGAGTAGACCCATTCATCAGTCCAAAAAAATGAAGAATCTGTAGATCCACTGGACTAATGCACCTCCATGTGCACGTGGTTCGAAGAAGGAGGGCCAATGACCCCCAACTTCCCCCTAATATACTCAAAAGTATAATTCGAAAGTAAATATATCTACAACTTGATCCTTTATAGGAACATACTCCAATCTAACTTTATTCTTCAATACCTTCTCCCTCAAGAAATGATATCTGATAGATACATGCTTTGTCCTTTAATGCATTACCAGATTCTTTAAAAAATTAATAATACTTGTATTATCACATAAGATAGGGATAGGCTTATCACAAATCACTCCTATATCCTTCAATGTTTGCTTCATCCACAAAACTTGTGTGCAACAAGATGTTGCAACAATATACTCATCTTTTGTAGTGGATAAAGACACTGGGTAAAAGCAAAAAGTTGGGTACACGAAGAGGGAAAGTTTCGGCCAAAAAAAAATCTCGTAAAAAACACGTACGCATTATTAAAAAAATGTGTATGCGTTATGCTTCGGGTACCCGAGCCTAAAAAAATGCGTGTGCACTAAAAAATGTGTATGTGTTATATAACACATACACGTTTTATAACACGTACAAGTCATTTATTTTAAAAAATAAATTCCTTTTAGAAACACGTACATGTTTTGTAACTCAAAATGCATACGCATTTTAAAACGGGTACGTGTTTCTAAAAAGTATTTAATTTTTTAAATAATCAAGAAAATAAAGAATGCATATGTGTTTTGTAACGCGTATATATTTATTAAATTTTGAATTCCCAACCCACATGCCACCTCGATTTTAGGCTCAGGAAAGGCTTGGCAACCCAACCCTTAGTCTTGGACCTGCAACTAAAAACTAAAGCAGATTGAAGAAGAATGTCCAACTTTGGCAATATGGCTAATGGGCTTTTTTTTTGAATCAATCTATAAAATTAAAACCCATTAGAGAACACGATGTCTACTTTCCAAATATATAATTTTTATTAAGATTGGATAATGTTTGCTATTTTTTAATTAATTTCTAAGAAAAATAGTCCTTAAACTTGAAATATCAAGTTTTTTTTGTTTTTAATAAGGTATGTGCAGGTTCATCATGGAAAAATAGGCCATTAAGTGGCAAAATTTTAGAAAAATTAGAGTTAGGAAATTTGGCGTAAATATTTGAATAAGTTATCTATATTATTTCAAAAATATGTAAGAATAGAATCTGTAGAAAATTGAATGCAGTTTCTAAGCTACTAGGTTTTTTTTTTTAAATCTATTTGGTTAAAATTTGAAATTTCAATGTAAGAGTACTTAAATTTTAGGGAAAATTTAATAAGTAGGTGTCTGTCTACCACCCTAACCATAATAAAATGATAATATTTTAGATATAAGTAGAGGACTCATGTCCCGATGTGATGCATATATTTTTATAATTTTTGTCCAAGTAAATAATTAATTATGAATTTTTTATTATAAATTTTAAAAATATAAAAACTCATATGTCTGACCACCTTAACTTGGTCAAAACTTTATGAAATTCATTTTTTTTAATCCTATAGTATGCAAAGCATAGAATGTGATACATGTTTCATATTCAAACAATTTATTACCATTTGAAAGCTATAAATGTTTTTCAATTAGCATATCAATCAAGACTTAAGTCGTAATTCAAATAGAAAATGAATAATAATTATTTATTAAATTCAAAGTAACTTGCATAATTTATATTGGTGGAAATATGAGAATATCCTTTAAAAACCCTTTTTGTTTCATCAATTTTGGGTAAAAAAAAGTCGTCAGCCACATGGGCCATCATATCACTTACATATTGCCACTTTTTGGCCCATCACAATCCTGCACATACCTAATAACTTTCTTTTTGTTCTTGTAAAAAAAAAATTATATGGTATCAAACTTCAAACAATTCTCTACACAATGAAAAAAAAATTCAAAAAATGTTTAGTTTAGGTCCAATTACGCTGTTTGTACATGATTTTTAAAAACAACAATTGGGTATGTATAGGATCATCATGGAAAAAATAGGCCCTTAAGTGGTAAAAAATTCAAAAAATTCAATGTTAGGCAACTTGACGTAAAAATTTGAATAAGTTGTCTATATTATTTCAAAAATATGTAAGAATAGAATCTGTAGAAAATTGAATGTAGTTTCTAAACTATTAGGTTTATTTAAAAATAAATAAAATCTATTTGGTGAAAATTTGAAATCAATGCAATAGTACTTCTAAATTTTGGGAAAATAAGTACGTGTCTGTCTGACCACCCTAACCATAATAAAATGATAATATTTTTTTATAAGATTTTATACATAAGTAGAGGACTCATGTCCAGATGTGATGCATATTTTTTTGTAATTTTTTTCTAAGTAAATAATTAATTATGATTTTTTTATTACAAATATTAAAAAATATAAAAACTTGTATGTCTCACCACCTTAACATAGTCAAAACTTCATGAAATTTAATTTTTCTTATTTTAATTCGATAGCATGTGAAGCATAGAATGTGACGCATGTTTTGGATTAAAAAAATGTGATACCGTTTGAAAGTTATAGATGTTTTTCAATCAGCCTATCAATCAGGACTTTAGTCATAATTCTAATAGAAAATGAATAATAATTATTTATTAAATTCAAATTAAAGTATAATTTATATTGGTGGAAAGCTGAAAATATTCTCTAAAAACCCTTTTCGTTTCATCAATTTTGGGTTTAAAAAAATTCATCAGGAAGAGTCCAGTCGAACGAATGGAGCAACGAAGCCAAAATCAAATGAACCAACTTATCAGCCAGAGGAAGCCTCGCCCATATTCTTCTTCCTGCTCCAAATGGGATGAGCTCAAAATCCTGGCCTTTAAAGTCAATCTTACTTTTCTCACCCTCCAGAAATCTCTCTGGCATAAATTTGGAGGGTTCCCTCCACAGTTCAGGATCCCGTCCTATTCCCCAAACATTAACCCATACCTGTGTGTCTTTGGGGATCACAAATCCCTTAATTTCACAATTACTGTCTGCTCTGTGAGGGAGCAGAAGAGGACCAACTGGATGCAATCGAAACACTTCTTTCACCACAGCACAGAGATAAGGCAGATGGTCTATATCAGATTCTTCCACTCTTCTGTCTCGACCTACGACCTCTTTCAGTTCTGCTTGAGCCTCTTTAATTGTCTTCGGGTTGTGAATGAGTTCCGCCATCGCCCATTCTAGTGCCGCAGCAATGGTATCACTACTAGCCATCAACAGCTCCTACCCACATCAGAAATAATACCCAAGTAAATGGAAAAGCTTAAATAGTCACTATATTGTTTACTTTTAGGCAAAATTAACTTCAATCATCCCAGAATAGGAAATACAATATAACTTAACACTTACAAAAAGCATTGCCTTGATTTCGGTCAGAGAGAGATCGTTCTCTCTTTGATCTTTTAGGTCTAGCAAGTAGTCTAGAAAATCCTTTTCCGCCTCTCTCTCATCAATCAGCTCTATGCTTCTCCTTGCCAGTCGATTGCTTATGCACAGATCTAAAAATTTATGGGCTCGCTTTAAATGGGACCCTATCTGACGCCCAACGCCATGAAGATCCAGAAACCCAAGCCACGGGAAAAAGTCGGCCAAATTTGGTTTCTCGCAAAGCTTTGTCCATGATATAAGAGCGGTGATGAACTCCACAACATTGGGATTGTTGCGATCGGTTAGCTCTGTGCTGAACATCAGATTACCCGTTAGACTCAGAACCATCCGATATATTGTATCCCCAATGGCCACACTCTTTCCCTTCACACTGTTTTCCTCCAAAATCAATCGAATCATTTGGAATACCAAATCTCTTCTGACATTTTGAGAGGCTCGGAGTTTCTTCGTAGAGAAAAACCCTATGGTCGAAATTCGTCTTAGTTTCCGCCAGTAGGGTCTGTATTGGCTCCATACTATTGAGGACTTATGATAAGAGAGAATCTTCGTTGCTTGTATAAGAGTCCACCCAGCCAAGATATGGTCGTGGGTTTTGAGCACCTCCTCTGCCATGGCAGCAGAGGAGGCCACTACTGTTGTTTTCATGCCCAGAGAGACTGTCATTAACGGGCCATATTGCCTAGACAGGGAAAACAGCGACTTGTGGGCTTTTTGCCCAGCAGTAAGAGGTTTCCTACAACAGGCCAACCAGGTGGTCCAGGTGGAAGACGAAGCCTCTTCGTCTTTTTTGTCCATTGTAATACAGAGAACAAGAACAAAACACTGCTAACAAGCAGAAACCAATATACCTGTTGGTTATCCATGTGTACACAGAGCAAAGCTTCATAAATGAATTTTCATCAAGCAATATACCATTTTCTCTTAAGTTCACTTCCCTTTACATACCCATTTTTTTTTGCAGAGCCAACCAATTCATTCCCGGTTTTACACTACAAAGTGAA
Source organism: Sequoia sempervirens (assembly GCA_007258455.2). Classification (NCBI taxonomy): domain Eukaryota; kingdom Viridiplantae; phylum Streptophyta; class Pinopsida; order Cupressales; family Cupressaceae; genus Sequoia; species Sequoia sempervirens. The sequence goes on from VDFB02017912.1 coordinate 22,861, forward strand.
GATTTCGCTGGTTCAGATACAAAAGTCTAAGCTCATAAACCATCTCAATGTAGTTTCTTTCAAGGTGATAGGAAATAACTTAAACCTATGAGCATTAATGGTATAGTCATAGCTTCTGCAGAGGATGTCAAACTCAAACAAGAAAGTGTTAGGATCTTCTATGACAAGTCCACAGAACTTGGGAAGGACTGAAGTAGGGATATTTTTGAGGTTGTTAACTTCATTCTGATGAGCAATGGGGAATGGAAAAGCTGGTTGGTTAAGTCTATTTTTGTGTCTATTCTCATTATTCTCATCACCCATGCCTGCTTGATGAAGTTCCAAAGCAAGGTGATTCTCAATCATATTTTGGTCTTCAGAGGAAGTGTTAGAACTAGTTAGAGTGGGAAATGCATCAAAAAAAGGTGTGGTTCTTCTTCTTCTTCGTCCCTTGGTAGATTTGGATGTTCAACTAGCTGAAATTGATTAGGATCATTAGGAAGGAATATCCCATGAGCATCTTTTCTCTTTCCTCTATGCATGCAATATCAACTCAATATCAGCCAACTCACACAAAGAATTGGTGAAAGAATAGGGGTCATTAATTTCCTAAGTGATGGGTATACTAAGAGAAAACTTTCAGAAATACTACACAAGAAAGAAACTATCAATGACTCCAAATAACTTCCTAGTTTGACACCATCCCCGACAACAATGCAAAAAAATTTGGCCTTCTACAATGGTTTAATAACTAAGCCTTTAGGGTTGTGACTTAGAGATTGAACATCTACACTAAGTAGCTATCTTACTCATCATGAAGGTTCATTTCACTTATCAACCCAAGGACGTAAACTTGAAATGAGTCAGCATTGTATGTGCACTAGGACTTCATTGCAATCATCCATAAACTACGAAAGAAACAATGCCAGAAATGAAGTGTTGGAAAGAAATCATCTAAAACACTGAGCATAAATCAACATCTACACTAAGAATTAATCAACTTTACTAAAAATGAAAGATTGAAATGACAATCTCAACAAATAGACAGGAAACTACTCTATCTACCTTGGCTACAAGAATAGTCACAGAATGGAATTTCAGTGGCTACAAGAACAGACAGTTGCTAAAATTGAAACTAACTACTAAACAAAAAATGACTTCTAGGATAATAAATGGAATTCTCACCAAGTGTACCCCCTTGACTGAGTCTCCCTTATACTAACTGAAATGTAGCAACTCAAAATATCATATTATTTCTTGAAAGCATAAGTACAACATCTCAGCCATAGAACTGTAAAATTGGAAAATCTGTGTACAAACTCAGAATGTCCAACCTTATCAAAAGGAGCATCTGACCATTATTTATAGGGAAAAAAATATTGACTATCCCTAACTACCTAGGCATTCGAATCCATCAAAATAAGAGGATGTTGCTTATTGAAAGCATAGAAAAAGATGAAGTTACACATGTGCTAAATTGGTCAAAGTAGACTTGCTTCAATGGGAATCCAGCACAACGTAGTCCTTGGATTTGTTCAACAACAAATACGACCATTAAAAAGGTGGTTACATTCTTTTATTTGAATTAAGAATTTCCCTCCATTAGATTTTTCCTGCTTTGACTTCTTAATGACCAGCTTTATGACTTCTCGATAACCGACCAACTGGAAAGAATTTCTCCCATGTAGTAGGCTTTGTTGGCATCAACATTTTAGTGGAAACCTGCAAAATAGCATTAGCACTCACAAACAAATGTATATCTATAATTACTTTAGTAACATTCATTCAACCACTAGTAAATTCAAATAAACAATTTTCATATCATGATAATGTCATTGAAGTCACAAAGATAAAGCTTATGTCCAAAGTCTATGGTTTTAAGGAAAATATCAACAACCAAGTGTCAAAGTCTATGATAGCAACAACAAATATGTAATGGATCCTATCAAAATTGAGCCATTAATTGGGCTCATCAATAATCATTTGTAGAATTGAAATATTTATATTTAGTTTTTTTGTTTAGTTTTGACAATATAGACCATTCCTTTCATGTTTTATTAATCATAATAGTTTTACATACAAGTCAATATTGAATTATATGGAAGTTGCATAAAAAAGTTTAATTTTTAGGTGTTTGAAAAAGAAATGAAAAACATGAAATAATTTAGATGAATTCATGTAAACTTATATAGAGGATTGCAACTTAACACAAACTTGCTGATGAATTCCATTTGCATTTCTTATAGTAGTCCATTTCCATCATGGCTAGTGGTATTCACTCATTTTCATTTTAGCTAGATGTTTATACTATTTTTTTTTGTTTAGTTTTGACAATATAGACCATTCATTTCATGATTTTATTAATCTTCATTGTTATACATAGAACTCAACATTGAATTAGATGGAATATGCATAAAAAAGTTTGTTTTTTAGGACTTTGAAGAAACAAAATTGAAAAACATGACATAATAGATGAATTCATGTAAACTTATATAGAGGATTTGAAAAAATGCCTCAAGGAAATGCCTCAAATAAAGGTGGTCTCATGGAATGCAATGACAAGCAAATACAATTTGCACCTACTCCTAGCTATTAGTTATGTAATGTGAAGTAATTGCATAACAGTTGCACTTAGGTTGACTTTCAAAAAAATTAGGTTGTAATTGAAATTTTATCATCTATCAGTATCTAGGTATTAGTTATTCAATGTGAAGTAATGCTTTGAGTTTGAAATATGTGAAATGAAATGTAATCAATGATATGTCATGGCTATCATATATTTTTTCCAAACATCCATAGCTTGTTTGAAAGCACCTATGGGTATGTGCAGGATCATCATGGAAAAAATAGGCCCTTAAGTGGCGAAAAATTTAGAAAAATTAGAGTTAGGCAACTTGACATAAAAATTTGAATAAATTATCTATATTATTTCAAAAATATGTAAGAATAGAATCTGTAGAAAATTTAATTTAGTTTCTAAACTACTAGGTTTATTTTTATTTTAAATCTATTTGGTGAAAATTTGAAATTTCAATGTAATAGTACTTAAATTTCAGGGAAAAAAAGTAGGTGTTTTTCTGAAAACCCTAACCACAATAAAATGATAATATTTTTTTATAATATTTTTTTATAATATTTTAGATATAAGTAGAGGACTCATGTTCCAATGTGATTCATATTTTTTTGTAATTTTTTTCAAAGTAAATAATTAATTATGATTTTTTTATTACAACTTAAAAAATATAAAAACTCGTATGTCTGACCACCTTAACTTGGTCAAAACTTCATGAAATTCAATTTTTTTCAATCCTATAGTATGTGAAGCATAGACTGTGATGCATGTTTTGGATTCAAAATGTGATACCTTTGAAAGCTATAGATGTTTTTCAATCAATCTATCAATTAGGACTTTAGTCGTAATTCAAATAGAAAATGAATAATAATTATTTATTAAATTCATAGTAAAGAATAATTTATATTGGTGGAAAGAATCTCCTTTAGAAACCCTTTTCATTTCATCAATTTTGGGTAAAAAAAATTCGTCAACCACATACCCTACACATACCCATCATATCACCACTTTTTGGCCCATCATGATCCTAAACATACCCCTATGCTAGGCTTTTAGCCATAGCAGCAAGGCAGTGATTTTTTTCTTAAAATGCTTTGGTAGATATGTATGAAAAATGTGGTAGCACATACAAGGCAGTGAGTTGTTTGAAAAAATGCCTCAAAGAAATGTGGTCTCATGGAATGCATGACAAGCAAGGGTAATTGGAAACTGCTCCTAGTTCATTGATAGGGTATGTGAAGTAATTTCATAACTACACTTAATAGGCTGACTTTAAAAAGAAATTAGGTTGCAATTGAAATTTTGTCATCTATCAGCATCTAGTTATTAGTTATATGCAATGTGAAGTAATGCTTTGAGTTTGAAAGATGTGAAATGCAATGTAATCAAAAATATTTCATGGCTAACATAGATTTTTTCCAAACATCCATATACCTTGTTTGAAAGCACCTATGTTAGGCTTTTAGCCATAGCAACAAGGCAATGATTTGTTTGTTAAAATGCTTTGGTAGACATGTATGAAAAATGTGGTCTCATGGAATGCATGACAAGCAAAGGCAATTGGAAACTACTCCTAGTTCATTGAAAAAAGAGTAGATTACAATTAAAAAAAAACCATCTATCAGCATCTACTTATTAGTTATGCAATATGAAGTAATGCTTTGAGTTTGAAAGATGTGCAATGTAATGTAATCAGCGATATGAATACATATGTTTTGTAGTGCCCCTTAGCTTGTTCTTGGTTGGTTGACTGTTGTTTGTATCAGATTGGAACATTATGATGATAGTTTGATGCTACTTTTATCACTGATGTTTATGTATAAGTCATGACTATTTTATGGTTTAATTGATCGTGTGGGTTATCATTGCTATAAGAATTGTGTGATCATTTGATGTATGTTCTTGTCATGATTCTGGTATCTGATTATTATGGATTGATGTATTTTGGTGAAGGGGAACAGTGTCGCATCTCTTGCTTATGAGAGCCCTGTGACACTGCAGTTTTCTCTTCACAGTGTGTTTAACTATTTGTTTATGTACATGCATGACTATGTGACTTGCTATAGGTTGTAGGTACCATGCATCAACTCCACCTAAATTTTCAAGTTTGAGCGTGCCTTAATCCCAATGGGGATTGTTGATTTGGAAATAGCATTTGGTCCCCTATGTTGAGCCATCATCCTTAACAAGCATGAGTGTCCATTTGTTGTTCCCTATTTTTGTGGGAAGTTCAAGTTGGTTTGTTGATGTTTTTGTCATTTTTCCTTCCGTTTTTCTTTGTGGTCAAGTACTATTGGGTATTCAGTTCATTTGAGTTATTTTCTTGATTGATGCTTTGATTGGTTTTATATTAAATAAAAGAGTATTGTAGCTAAAAGGGGTTTCGATAATTTAAATATATGTTTTAATGCAACTATGACATTGATAAAATATTATTATTGTTTTTTTATTTAAATAAATTAAAATTAATGGCTCAATAAAGAAATATTAAAATGTAAACATGGGTTTGGCGAAGGCTCTACAACGGTCGAGCGAGAGAAGGAGCAGAAGAAGAAATTTGAATTCTCCTGGCAATGATGATGGTGAAGGCTCTGAATCTGATAAGGATGATGAGATTGAGACACATGATGGCTATTGTTCTCAACTGAAGGTGCACTGGGTGGATGATTTTTTATCGGTGCGCTTGGGGAAACCTCTGTTCCCTATTTCCCTTGTTTTCTATGTGTATGGGTGGTATGTGCAGGAGTGTTTCCTCTACTCTCCGAATGATGTGGAAGATTTTCTTTGGGTGGTGTTTCCTCTTGGAGATGTTGTGGTGCTTCATGGTCCCATTCTATGCATGGACTTGGGTCAAGATGTGTGGAGTGTGTCCACTCTGTGCATGGATCTGGGCCAGGGTGTGGGTTTGTGCTAGTGTCTGTTGGATGCCAAGTTTATTTCTCCAGTTTAGTTCGTGGTGGGGCTCGATGTGGGCCAGTTTAGATAGTCTTTCTGGCCTTCATTTCATATTTTTGGCAAGGGCTCTACTATTGTGGTTGTCAGGCTGGCACCTACCTTCTGCTTTCCGACTACTACTCTTCTCTAGTGGATGGAGGTTGATTTTGGTCAACTTGTTACGTTGCTTGTTGGTGGAGGAGGATCTTGCTGGCCTCCTTATGTTGGTGTTACAGAGGTTCTCTTTGTTGCTTGGCTGGCTCTAGCCTTTTTGTTTGCTTGTTGATGTTCTACACTAGTGTTTGAAGGTGCATCTCAAGGGTCTTTCCTTGCATTGGTGCCTGGTGGAGATTTTGGGTGCAGTGGCTGGGGTGAAAGTTATGCTTCCTTCCCCACACCCTTTGTTTTTTCGTTGCTTGGGCTTTGAGATGGTGGCTTTTCCATCGTCTAGACTCACCTCTTGCTTTGTCTTTCCTTGGTGGTATTGTTTGGGATCTTCTGCATTTTTTGGCGCATATTGATGACAGGCCCTCTATGTGCTGGGGTCTCATGGTTTTGTGGAGGGTGGTGTTGGGAGTCCCTGTTCTTGTCAGGCTCTCTATTGGTCTATTTCTGTCTGTGATGGTTTTGGTTGACTACAATATGGGGATTATCCCTGGATATGTTTTGTGGTAGTGCTTGTCGGGTTTTTCAAAGGGTGGTATGTGTGCTTTTCTTATGGGTGTGGTGGCTTCCTCCTTGTTTCCACAGCTAATTCCTATTGAGGTGGATTCTTCTTCTATAGAGGTGAAGTTGAGGGCCATGGTTTTGTTTGGAAGTGTCCTTTCCTAGTTTTCTCTGTTGTCGTCCCTTTTGAGGTGGGATCTACTCCTATGGAGGTGGAGTATTGGGTTTCTAGAGATCTTTGGGTCCAGTGGGAAAAGTTTATATATGATCCTCTCCATTAGAGGGGAGATCTCTCCTTTTGAGGTGGTGTTTGAGTTGGCTTCCCGGTTCGGTTTCTCTGCTACAAGGAGTGATTCTTACCCCTTTGTGCGTAAGAATAAGGTTGGCTCTGGTTGGGTTTTGTTAAATGGAAGGTCTCTTGCAGATCTGTTGCTACAAATGGTCTTTGGTTTTTTGAGTGGATGATCTGGTCCTTTCTGACTTCTTCAGGGCTTTGGTTCATTATGTTCGGTTGCTCCTCGAGATTTAGTTGAGCTCTGGGTTGTCTTTTTTTATTGGAAGATCTGATGTAGGTCTATTGTTGTAGAGGGTTTATGGCCTTTTGTGTGGAAGGTCTATTACTGTCCTATGGTTGCAGGGTGTTGGTCTGATATGTTTTTTCTTTGTGTTCGGTGGCTCCTGGTCTCTTGCCAGGAATGGGTTGTAAGCCGTTTTTGGCTTGGTCTGCTCTACGTCTTTGGCTCTTGCTGTGGTTCTATAGTTAATGGCCCATAGGGCCTTGTTCAATGGGGACGACACCCTTGTTCTGTGGTGTTTGTCTGTTGTTAATGGCCTATAGGGCCTTGTTCTAAGGGTTTGCACCCTTGTTTGTTTCTGGTTGTTGGCCTGTTGGGCTTTGTTCTATAGGGACGGCACCCTTGATTTTCTACTTTTAATTTCAAAAACAAAAATATATGAAAGATTAAATTAATAAACTAAGTATTTTAATAGTTAATCTAATTGTGTGCAAATTGAAGGATATGGCAAAAAAAATTATAAAAATAAAAATATTGTTTAATGTGGGGTGAAAATAAAATTAAAAGTTAAAGTTAAATTACTAACTTAAATATTTAAAAGTGGATTTATTGTGAGTAACTAAATAAAGATAGGAGTTGCATGCAGCAATAGTTAAGGTAAAGTGGTTAATAAATTAGTTATATTGCAAAAAGAAAGGGGCTTTTGAGATTCTCGGGAAATCTAATCTTTCTTCTCTATCATGAATCAATTTTCTAGTTCTTGAAAAAGTTATCTTCTAGAATTAGGGGTTTGATATTGAAGTTCTACATAATTGTTGGGGTTTGGAGAGAAATTGAATCTGCAGCTTGAAATTCAAACCTGACATCAAATTTCAGCTCAGCTAATCGAATTAGCTAGGTTCCTCTCTTTTGTAGCCTTCTTCTTTTGGAATAAATGCTTGTATTTTAGATGCTAATTTGTAATAAGCGTGCCTGTAATTAAGTGGGTTCGAATTAGAGCTATTAGTAAATATATTTGTCAGTGTTGCTTCAATACTCTCAGCCTATTGTTTCGAATTTATTCTACAATCTTGTATTTCATATGGTTATGTCTACTTTTCTTCTGTCATCAGTAACTGACGAAATCTTGAAAGATTCTCCAAGAATTCATTAGTGGGAAATATTTAGCTGCCTTTGTATGATATTGCTTGATCCCATTCTATTTTTATTCTCTTTGTTAGTGTTGACCCAATGAATTAGTCACGCCACTTCTTACCCAGTCTGGTTGTTCTACTTTCTTAATTTTATTGTTTCCTTTTTGCTATCGGAATCATATCGACCCTTTTGTCTGGGTATTGGTTGCATATTTCCGCATTCAAATCTTTTTGTTTTCTTTTCCTTAAGAGAATCGTTGCCTTTCCATCTGAGTGTGACTTGTGCCAAAATTGTTAGGGGTTGCGCCACTATATAAGTATACCTATTTTAGATCGCTAACTGTAACAATTGGAACAAGATTGGGTCTTGGCACCACATGGTTATTCTTGATAGTTTCGGTCCATTTAAATTTGATTTGATGCCCCACTTTTATAATGGTGAAATTTAGTTTCATTGAATACCTTTCATAGTGGGTAGTCGGTTGTTGCTTGGAAGGCATTATCATATTTAATGGAAAGCTGCCCTATATACTTCTCATGCGATTTCCTTTCTATGATGCGTTGCTAGCTTGTAATGTATTATTCGATGGCTAAGGTTTGGCATGTGATTTTGAGTAAACACTAGTTATTTGCTTGTTCTATAATAGCCTTTATTCTTATCAAATGCTATAAATTCATCAGAAATTTTAGTTGTAGATCGAGTTCAAACTAGAGTTTAAACTTGAGTTCAAATCTTTATGATATACGTTTAAGTGGATAGGCGTCAGCTGCATTATATTCACTAGTAAATCATTACTCATTCTCTGCATTATGTACCAGTAAATTATTACTTGTTCACAATTTTAAATACGCCAATAATTAGATACCTATTCACTGTATTATATGCGTGTCTAACGCCTACTTTTCTGCATGTCCTTTTAGTAGAAATTTGATAAAATTTGTTTATAAACCATAGTATATCTTGACTTCTGCTCTTCACATATAATGCTTTGTATTGCCTTCTAATCAATAAATTCCCTTCATTTTGGAATCCGATGTGCATACCTTATATTTGGTAATCAAAGGTTGTAAATATAGAGTTTGAGATTTGATGTATATAGTTAATTCTCAATGCGTGGAATTGAGTTTCATTGGCTTTGCGTAGTAATCAAAGATTATTCATAATATAGTTATTCAACACTAATTATTGCTATTTCTTTATAGAGCGGTATTATTCTTTAACTGGGTAATTCATGTCGATGGCTTAGTCCAAACTTAGTATCCCATGTTTGGAATTCTTTGTTTCGATAGCATAAATTGGGTAACCAATATCGTTTGTTGTATTATCGTGTTGGACACTATGTAAAGTGGAGTATAAATTATATATTAGGCTTTAAATGTTTTCCCTATTTTTTTTTAGTAATCGAGTGAGAGTATATGGATGTTTGACTTTTGATTTAGTATATAAATTGATATATATATATATAATTGTTGCCTCTTAGCATCTGATATTTTGTATTACAATGTAATCATCCTCTATTAATGATATATATAGGATATCATAGAAGAATATTTGTCTATTTAATTGACTATGTTTGATAAGAGAATTAGGAAATCAGATAGAGAACTTAGACTTATTTATATGAGAGAAAATTGAAAGAATTGATTAAGTAAAGGAATATGATTATGAAATGAAAGATTAAATTAATTACATTTAATTAAAAGAGAGAATTGTTAAATGTAGAATTAGACTATTTCCTTGGCAATCTTAAATATTGCATGTTTTGTAAATTGTGTGTATCCTAGACATAAAACCTTCATGTGACTTTTGGTCACATTAGTGTATTGGTTGTTATGTGAAGTATGTGAAGGTTATATGGAATAATGGATTGTTCTTGGTTTAACATGAATGCGTAGAAAAAGTAATAGTTGCTTTGTTAAATTTACCTTTTTATTTCTTGATTATGTCATTGAATTTGAGTATTGTATGAAATAAAGTTATTAATTAGTGAAAATGGGATGTTTGTGAGTTATAGTTCAAATGTTTTGGGTCATTGAATTAGTGGGTATTGGAAGTCTTCTAGAGGCTAAAGGAAATGTTCTTCTTGATGGAATTCTTGATAATCCTTTTGAAATGGTCATTTTTGTACTGAATGAGTATACAAGGGTCAATAGCCTTGCACATTATGTTCACTGCTTTGATTGGGACTTGTGAGCGGGATGGTTTATGCCTTGCCTTGCTTTGTATGTTCATGAGGTTATGTGATTTGTGCAAGTTGGCTTTGCCCAACTAATTTTATTGGTTTTCCTAGCTACTAGAAGGGGGAGTGGCTCTCAATGGGGGCCAATACACAAAGTGGCGTCAGGGTAACCCATGTGGGAGTTTCTTAACTCAGTGATAACATAAAATGAATTAGGGGGTTGGGTAGTTAAAACATTAATCAAGATAAGTGGATGCCTCACCCATGCATGTAGTGCCCGTTTAGGATAAGGATGGGTTGAGAAGTCCTAGTTGGAAAAACCAACTTCTTTGTCCTCACAAAAGAAAAATCGGTTGTGAATATGTCACCCTATGGGGTCGGTACCTAGTTAGAGGTTATCAAGGTAACCATAGATGGGGGTCGATGCCTAGTGAGAGGTTGTTAGGGTAGCCCATGTTAGGACCATGCGACGACACTCTTCCCTCTGCATACTAGTATTCCCTTATTTTTTCTTGTCCTTTGGTATGTGATATCCTTTAGAAGTATTGTATGATCTTATGTGTTAGGTGGTTTTAGTGTCAGTTGTACTTGTTAGCCTTGTTATGTTAGTTTGTAGTCACCTTGTTATTGTGGGACTAGGTGCTATCTCCTAGCACAAGGGGTGGACCTTAGGGTTCCACATGATTGGGTGGAATGTGCATTGTACTGCATTGGGTTCCCTCACTTTGTTTGTGTTCGTGAGACTACTCCTGGATTTGAAGACTTTTTCACTTGTTCCAATTCATGTGGATTATTATTCATGTACTTGTATTGTATAATAAATCTATTGTATCATGTATTATTTTCTTGATGTTTTCTCCTCACATGTCTACGAGGAGACATTGTTGTTCAAGATGTAATGAGGTAATATTGTGATTAATTGTAAACTCTCTCTTGTAATGATAAATTTATTTGATGATATTGATATTGTAATGATCTTTGATATTGTTATAATGTTGGTTTGAAATGGATAATTCATATTAGTTGATCTTGTAAAAGGGATGATTATAATGAAATTCATTGTGTTGATGGAATTCATTTAATGCAATGATATTTTATTCTTTTTAGCTTAATTAATGGGAATCTAATAGTGTAGTCATGGACCTTAGATGACTAGGTTAGAATTTAATCTATTGTTTTATTTGCAATCTTGTGTATATTGCACTATTTTTAAAAAAAATTATACCGTTTTTAGGTGTTATAGTGTGTTGTCCTCTAGGGTTTGCATGGCGGGGCATTACATGTTTGATAAAATGATTTGGTAGACATGTATGAAAAATGTGGTAGCATAGACATGGCAGTGAGTTGTTTGGAAAAATGCCTCAAAGAAATGTGGTCTCATGGTTGTGCATGACAAGGAAACTCAAAATGTGGTAGCATAGACAAGGCATTGAGCAATTTCAAAAGATTCCTGAAAGAAATGTGGTCTCATAAAATTCATGAGTTTGAATAAAATTAGATTGCAATTGAAATTTTTTCACAGATATCAACATCTAGTTATTAGTTATGCAACATGAAGTAATGCTTTGAGTTTGAAAGATGCCCAATGAAATGTAATCAACAATATGAATATATATGTTTCATAGAATGCTTTGGTAGACATGTATGGAAAATGTGGTAGCATAGACATGGTAGTGAGTTGTTTGAAAAAAATCCTCAAAGAAATGTGGTCTTGTGGAATGCATGACAAGCAAATGCAACATGTGGTATCTAGTAACAAATGCATGACATATTTTTAAAAATTCCTAGTAATTGTATGTGGTATCTAGTAAAATATTTTTGTTGCTATCGTTATGAAGGTTTTTATGGCTATGGTTAGTGAGCATTACTTACTTTTGTTCTTTGTGTGTTTGTGAACATGTAGCATTCAACATCATGCCGAGGAAACGATCAAAGCCTCTAATGTTGGATGAATGTGAATCTAAAAATGCAAGGAGAAGAGATACAAAAATATAACTTCATGAAGAAAATAAATTGCAGCCCATAGAAGAAGAAATTCCTGTGCAATCTAAGAGATATGTCGAAGTGGCAACACAAAGGGAATGGATGCCAAAACTCCATACAAGGAGAGAAATGAATCGTGAAGTTGGGGGCACATCATCAACCATAAGTGAAGTTCAATGCACACCATCTACAATATGTCATGTTCAAAGTACATCAGCAATCACATCTCCAATTGAAGACACCATCCACATGTGGTTTTGAATGTACATCAACAAACACATCTCTACTTGAAGACACTCGACATACCACATCTCAAGTTGGAGATACATCATTTACATGTCAATCTCAAGGTACGCCACTGATTTCATCTATGATTGAAGGTACAACATCTATCCCTAGTGTTGACATTCCTAATGTTGACAAAAATTTAACTTTGTGAACTCCTCCTAGAGTTTTGCATAGAAAACCTAAATGTTTGATTTATATTGATGCTAATGTTTTGAAACTAATGGTTGATAAGATTTCAAAATGTACATGTCAAAGATATGCAAAGAGGATATGGAGTTTATTTTTTGAGAAGCTAAGTGAGGCCAGAAGATGTCAACTATTTGTTGAAATGATGAGGCAACTCAATTTTGATGAGGCAACTCAATTTTAGGCCCACCATGAAGATTCTTGGGCTTAGAACATTGGATGATTGGATTGAGAAATTCATTGTAAAGAATTTGATGAGTGTATACAAGAGTGTGGGTTCTACTTCACACACGAAAGATAGTTGTGCCACACAACATGTGATGACAATAACATTGTTAAGTAGTCAAACCAAGAATAAGATGAACCTTTCAAAAATAATTAAATATTTGAAAATATGTAAATCATCTCTAATGAGAGCCAAAAGAAGGCATGAAAGAGTGGAAGATCCAAATAGCAATGAGTTCTGAGAATTGTCAGGTAGACTACCACAAAATTATAAAGAAATTGTTCAAGCCTTAAGATCTCTAATACAATATTTTTGGAAGAATAACATAAGGGTATCTCCCAATCAAAGAGATGTTGTAATAAGGAGAATTGGTAGTCAAATCCATGAGCCACATCCAAATAATTTTTTGGATACCACTCAAACCCAATTTTTTTCCAAATTTATAGAGATGTATCCTCAAGTTAAAATATGTTTAAGGTTTTTTGAAATGCTATAGCCTTTTTGTGTCAAAATAAATCACACACACTACTTGTTGTTGTAGAGTACATATTGAGTTTTCTAACCATTATGATGTTTATCAACGTACATATGTGTAGATATGCATACTAACAATGTTTTGAAAGAATGTAACATAAGGCCTCCACCTAGATCTTCAAGGGATTTCTTATCTACCATTTTATGTGAAAGAGTGGATGGTCAAATTTTATACAAGAAATCATGTTTGGATGGCAAATGTGATCATTTTGGTTGCATGCAATATTTTCCAATTTTCCCATGTATGGCTAGTATACATGCAGTTGGAAATGAAATTATGGAATTTGACAAATACAAGATAGCAGCCTATAGTCTAAAAGATTAGAAAGAAGCAAAGAAGTGTGAATTGGTCAGTGCTAAGATTCCAATGTATTAGTTTATGGGAATTTTTCATGATCATGTGGTCTATGAGTATGCAATGCATACACATAGAGCTTGATGGTTGGACTCATAGTTCAAGTTATGCAAGGACATGTTTCCACTTCATATCATTTCAGTTGTCGACTTTGCAAAGAACTACACACTACAGCCACCGAATGAGGTATAATCAAAATACTACAACTCCACATAGCTTGCTATATTTGTGCATATAGCATTCATTCATGCAAATGATTGTATAGAGGATAATAGGAAGGTATTGAGTGAGTATCACTTTTACATAGTGATGATCGCACACATTCTATAGATTTTGTGTAAGCTTGCTTTTAGATGTTCTATGTTGATTTGGCTAGCAAGGGAATATCATTCAGTCACCATATTATCATATGGTCGGATAATTCTACACCACAATTCAAGAACTCCAAAATGTTTTACTGGTTGAGCAAGATGCATAGGATCATTGGTGTTCACCATATGTGGAATTTCTCAAAGGCCAGGCATGGAAAGGGGGAGCATGATGGTGCATGCGCATGTATCAAAAGAGCCTTAGCACAAGAAGAGTTAAATTACAAAGACATTATAAAGTTGACAAATGCAAAATCAATTATCTAGTGGTGCAATCATGCTATGGGTCCAGGTAATGAAGGTAATTCTTTAGTTTGTAGATTCTTTTGGTTGGTAGATGATACTAACATTGAAAAATATAAGGACTATTGTACACTAATAGGATTAGGTGAGCTACACTCATTTAGAAGCTCAAATGTAGGTACATGGGCTATCCATATGCGAAATATGGCATGCTTTTGTTCTACATGTACACTTCAAGCATGGAATGATTACGACTCAAAATATTGGGTTGACGATTGGTCTATAAGAATTCTAACTCCACTTGACACGTATCAACTCCCAATGACTCTACAAATCATGGAGATGCAATCATCTGTTGACTTTGATCATGTATTAGATCTACTAGAACTAGGTAATATATATGCTTGCATAGTTAATACAAAATTCCTACTTTTATCTTACATTGAACTATTTTATTGTGATGTTCATTAAATACATCTAACTAGATGAGTGTATCAATGCAGGGCATGTTTATGGAGTGATTGTAGATGAAGACAATGAAGAGGGAACATATTATTACTTGTGTTGTTGTATTGGGGCCAAAAATAAATTGGAGTCCCCAGTTATAGATGGAGAAAACATAGAATCTTAAAATTTTGTTGGTTGTTACTGGAACATGGCTTAGAAGGTACCCAATTAAGAATGCTCCAGTTTAGTTGTTTGGGGACTTCGACAAGCATTGGAATATTCTTAACTACTCCAACCTTGTCATGGAATCCAATGTTCATTTGATCAAATATTGAGGCAAACCTATGAACAAGAACTTGTGGAAGGTGCATGAGTCTGACCATGAGGAAATACTTGAGACAATAAAGAGTAGAGCAGACCTGGATGGTTTGTTGGATTGATTTGTAAGTATGCACATTGAATTTTTAAAGTCATGTTATTGATCATTGTTTTCTAGTTATTAAATTATGTATCATTATCTTATGTTTTAACTGCTATGGAAAATAGAAAGCACATATATTTTAAAGGTTCAATTTTATAAATCGCATTATTTCGTAGATTTGTAGTGCCCCTCCATGATTCTCCCTTTCATGATGTTTGATAAATGTTGCTTTGGACTGTTTGAATTAAATTGGTTTAATAATGTTGTTTGATTAGTTGTTGAATTAAATAAATTATTAAATAAATCATGTTGATAAATAGTATTTGAGTTGCCTTGGTTAATTAATTTATTAAATTATAAAGTATTTCAATAATTAAATATAAAGATATTATTATTAATGTTGGATTTTAATAAATTAAAAGGTGGGGAAATAATATAATATAAAATAAAATATTAAATCATAAGGAGATAATAAAAAAACAACGAAAACAAGTAAAAAGATAAAAAAAGATTTATTCAAAGCACATGCGTGACTTCGAACTGCTTGTCATTTGGAAACTTGTTATTTTGCAAGATTTTTATCTAGTTTTTGCATTTGAAAAATCTTGCAAATTCTTTTTGGAAAAATAATAACAATTATCATTTTGGAGATATTAGGGGGGATGATTATATTGGAATTTTTTTTTTGAACAAATAACTTTGTTTACTAGAATAATCTGTTGAATAATTGTTTTTTATTGATTGTTTAAGATTGGGTTGGGCGTTATAGATTTCAAGGGTAATTTGGAAATTATTAAAAAGACTGATTGGAGGATTCTCGAAGGGGAGGTTTTTGTAGCAAAGGATTCATCTTGACATTGAATCTCCAACTTTTCTAGGCGATTGGAACCAGGTTCCATTGTCTTCCAAATTTTATCTCTATGTTTGAAACAAATTCCTATTTGCATGAAATTGCTTGAAAATGTGGTTTCCAATTATTTTAATTATGTCCAAAAATAAATAAAAATAAGCATTTTTATCTAAGCATTCTGCAATCAATTCATTCCTATAATTTGTCACTTCTATTGTTGTATTATGGCAAGCTCTTGCAGTCGTTGTTTCATTTTCTGAAGCCTATTTGTTAAATTCAATTGTATTTGATTGAAAGCTTCTTAAGCCAATATTTTATCTTGTGCACTCTCTCTCTCTTCTTCTTTCCATCCCTCCTTGCACGCTTTGGCTATAGGTTTGATTTTCCTTGAAGTTTTCATTTTATATTAGTTATTGCTTCACCCTTGTGTCTTTCGATGGGCACATCATATGTGCTATTCACTACTATAGGTGGCATTGATGTTGCTTGTATTGGAATTGGTGGAAAATTGAATCCCTTATCCTAATCATTGCATCTATACTATCATTGAAATTGGGAGGTTATTACATGATAGGGCTCAATGTATATGCCTTCTCTTGAAACCAATTCAAAAGCTTGGTGTTGTTGTTGAAACTTGCAAGTGCCATAGCCTCCCCTATATTTGTTTGGTACACTAGTTATTGCATATTCAAGAAGCATATCTTATGTTTCTCTAAGGGTTGATGGGTTCTTTTCGTTTGTCAGCTAGAGAAAGAGCTAGCTATGGCTGACGGTTGTTATTTTCCCTCTCCCCACCCTAGCTGCTTGCTTGCGCACCTAGAGATAGTTTGTTGTGTTTGTTTTAATATGTTTGATGTCATTTTTACGATGAAGATTATGTGGTGGTTGCATATCAAAATATATGGTGATTGTATGCCAATTAAATATAGATACAAGACTATATATCAATTATATACACCTCAGTTTGATTAATTTGATTATATCTTGAGATCTTCTTGGCATGTTTTTTTAATTAATTTTTGTAGGTTATGATTTTTTATAGCAATTCCTTCTCAACACTGCCAAATGAAAAATTTCCTTCCTTGTGTACCTTAATTTTGATGGTTTAAAGTTCTATTCCTGGCAACGCTGGCTGCATTACCTTGATTTTGATGGATAGAAGTTATAGCTTAGTTTCGATGCATATGTCTATGAGTTGGAATTGAGGTATAATCGTTATTTAAAGAGTTTGATTCACATTGTTTGGTAATTCAATTTTCTATAAAGTCGATGTGTGTGCATTATACTTAGCATTTGATTATATATGTGTGTGTGTATGTGTGTGTGTGTGTGTGTTTGTGTGTCTATGTGTATGCATGCATGTATGTGTGTATGTATGTATACGTTCATGTATTAATATGTTGTGTTTACTCTTTCATAAACTGATAATCTATTGTATAAGTAGCAGTTAGAAATTATGTAATTACTTATATATATATATGTACACATATGTGTGTATATGCATGTATAGATAGCATGATTTTAGTAAAATAATGTGTTCATCTTTGTAATTAATTGATTTTATTAGATAAATAAGTAAAGGATTTCAATAGTGAAATTAATTTATTTATAATTAGTTAAATTGAAGGAGTTGCGATTAGATTTTGTTAAATATGCAAACTAGATTTTATTTCGATTAAATAATAAATGTTGATTATTATTTAATAGATGAGTGGTAAATCCTCTTTGTAACTAGCTATTTAGCATAGTTTCCAGATGTATGGATAGCATGTAATGATAAAATAATGTCAATCATGTATGTATTGTTTTTTACTATAGTATTGAATACTATGATGAGTTGTGGTATTGGGGAGATTTTGGTAATAGTTAAAGAGGGAGTCTTTTATGAAAGTGGATTAAGTTGGCTTCCAGAGGTTAGTAGGGAGTATTTTGTTGTTTGAATCTTATGTTTGTTTGTATAGAAGTGGTTGGTAATGTGTTTGAAATGAGTGTGTGTTTCTAAATAATTGAGTAAGTTAAATGGATTGAAAATTAAATAGAAAGAAATGAAATTGGTGTAATTACATTTGGATAAATGAAGGATCGGATTAAGTGAATAAGTGAGTTAACCTATTTCATTTTCAATCATTGGGTAGAGTTCATGGCTATAATGTTAGTTGCTTGTTTAGAAAATGTGTTAATCATGTCTCCCTTGGATGCATAGTTGGTTGATTTTACTTTTCATTATTATGGTTGATTTTGGTCATTGTTTTATGGAGGGAGATTTTTGTGCCAAATGGTTATTGAGAGACTACCAGAGGCTTGGAGAAAATAGCTTGAGTATTAGTTTCAATATTATTTCATTTTGAAAGTGGTTGATTTTTATACTTGAATTGTGTACAAGAGGGTCTTTAGCCTTGCACTATTGACTTGTTATTTTGGTTGTGATTTATGAGCAAAATGGTCCATGCCTTGCTCTGGATATGTGTTTTTTTTTCGGTTCTGTTTAATGTGCAAGATGGCTTTACCCTATTTGATGTATTGGTTCTTCTAGTTGAAAGTAGTGGGGGTGGCTCTCAATGGGGGATGAATCCCAAAGTGGTGACCTGGACAACCCATTGGAGAGTTCTTAATTCAATGATAACCTAAATAATGAGTTGGGTGGGAGGGGTAATTTTCACATAAACAAGATAGTGGATTCCTTTCCCATGCCTATAGTGTTTGTTTAGGCTAAGGATGGGGTGAGAAGGCATGGTTGGCAAGATTAACTTCATTGTCCTCACGAAAGGATTGTTGGTTTTGTATGTGTCACCCTATGGGGTTGGGACCTAGTGAGAGGTATGTCAGACAAACATAGATAGGGGTTGGGACCTAGTGAGAAGTATGCCAAACAACCCATGCTAGGACCATGTGATGACACTCTTCCCTACTACAGTCTAGCATTCGGGTATGTGCAGGATCATGTTGGACCAAAAAATGGTGATATGATGGGTATGTGTAGGGTATGTGGCTGACGACTTTTTTTTACCCAAAATTGATGAAACAAAAAGGGTTTTAAAAGGAGATTCTCAGCTTTCCACCAATATAAATCATGCTCAACTTTGAATTTAATAAATTATTATTATTCATTTTCTATTTGAATTACGACTAAAGTCTTAATTGATAGGCTGATTGAAAAACATCTATAGCTTTCAAACGGTATCACATTTTTTAAATCTGAAACATGTGTCACATTCTATGCTTCACATACTATAGGATTTAAAAAAATGAATTTCATGAAGTTTTGACCAAGTTAAGGTGGTCAGACATACGAGTTTTTATATTTTTTAAAAGTTGTAATAAAAAATTCATAATTAATTATTTACTTGGAAAAAAATTACAAAAAAATATGCATCACATCCGTACATGAGTCCTCTACTTATATCTAAAATCTTATAAAAAAATATTATCATTTTATTGTGGTTAGGGTGGTCAAACAAACACCCTACTTATTTTTCCTTGAAATTTAAGTACTACGCATTGAAATTTCAAATTTTCACCAAATAGTTTTTTTTTTAAATAAACCTAATAATTTAGAAACTACATTCAATTTTCTACAGATTCTATTCTTACATATTTTTGAAATAATATAGATAACTTATTCAATTTTTTATGTCAAGTTTCCTAACTCTAATTTTTCTGAATTTTTTGCCACTTAAGGGCCTGTTTTTTCCATGATGATCCTGCACATACCCATTCCCTAGTTTTTTGTTCTCCTTGTGTTGCTTGTTTTCCTTTAGAAGCGAAGTCAATGTTGTAAGCGGTATCTTTTTTATGTGATGTAATGGCACTCTTTGTTATGTTGGAGCCATGTTTTGTACTTTTGTGTTAGCCCTCTATCTTCTTGATTGTTTTTGATGTAGTGGGGCCTTATTGTTATCTCCTAGCATAGGGAGTGGACCTTAGGGTTCCACATGGTCGGGTAGATTGTGCCTTTACCTCCATTGGGTTTCCCTTGATGTGGTTCATGAGCATGGAGGATGTACCTTATGTAGCAGATTCTTAATCGTGTACTAGTTCAAGAGACAATTGCTTATGTCATGTAATGAATCTGTTTATCATTTGTATCATGTAATACATAATCTTGATTTATTCTTCCCATTGTTTACAGGGAAGCATTGATGTAATCTTGTGACAATGTAATGATGTACCCTTATGTGAGGGAAACTGTATATGTAGTCATTGATTCTTATTATATGATCCTTGATGATTATTTATCTGATGTTATGTATGAAATGTATGTTGTTTATTCATTTAATGCAATGGATTTAAGTGAGCTCTTGTTGTTAGTTAATCCATGATGTATGTTTAGATCTTGTTAAGTAGGTTTGTTTGTAATGCAGTCATTGAACCTTAGAGGGAATAGTTTAACTTATGTGTTATGTTTAGATATGATTTACATTTATTTTTATTGCACTTTAAAAAAAAAAATTGTTTCATTATTGTAGTTAGATGTGTCATCCTCTAGGGTTCTTTGGAAGGGTGTTACACCTGGTATCACAGCCTAGGTTTATACACTAGATACTTTGGTTTCACTTGTGCCCATTATGTTGTCCCAGTTGCTCAAACTCATGAGACTATTGTTTCTCCCATCTGTCATCCATGCTTAGCAACCCGAGATTTGTCCTTTGGTGGTATTTGTCCAATGGTGCAGAAAACTGGTGGAAAGGATAGGACCCTTGGTGTAGTGTGCAATGAACTAATATGCGTTCTATCGGGGATGCATTATGGACCCTTGTGTAGCCTTGTGATGTGACTCCTGGTGATGTGAATTTGTGTACGTATGTGAAGAATGTGTGTTAAATCTGAAATGTTGTGCTTTTGAAATGATAAATTGTGTTTTCTTGCTTCTAAAAAGGTGTAAAATCTTGATCGTGGGTCACATATGTTATGAGATTTAGTGTTGTGTGTCGAATAAAGTAGAATGTATTGTCAATAAACGAGGGGAATTTAATGAAAAATGTGTGCTTTGTGTGCATAATTATGCTCCATTTTGAGGAAGTGTAGCATTTTGATGTAATGAATCAGCTATGATGATTGATATGTAGTAGATGGTTTATGAGTGATTTTATTATTGAGTGTTGTCTTCGGATGTGTTTTGGTGAAAGGGACAGTGTCACATTACTCATTCGTGAGTACCCTGCTATGTTGTGATTCCTTTCATAATGTGTCTGACTGTTTGATTATATATATGTTGTTCGACCATTTTATTTGATGTAGGTTGTAGGTACCAAGCATCAACTCCACCTGAATTGTCAGGTCTAAGCATGCCTTAAGCCCAATGGAAATTGTTCAAACGGAGATAACGTACAATCCCCTACCTTTTCCATCATCCTCAAGGAGGATGAGTATCTAATCCGTTACTTCGTCAACGTTGTTTGATGTCTTTGGACAGTCGGTCCTGCTTCTCAACATTGATTAAAGTTTAGGTAATTTTGACATTTGGGTTAGTTGATTATTTGATGTTGCTTGTATTTACATTAAAGGAAAGGTGAATGTGGTATTACTTAAAAAAAAAAATTGAACTTATGTGTGTATGTTTTATTCTAACCTTGCAATTTATAGGAGTAAGTCAAATCTTAGGGGGGGAGGATGTAGTGCCCCTCCATGATTCACCCTTTTGTGATGTTTGATAAATGTTGCTTTGGATTGTTTGAATTAAATTGGTTTAGTAATGTTGTTTGACTAGTTGTTGAATTAAATAAATTATTAAATAAACAATGTTGATAAATAGTATTTGAGTTGCCTTAGTTAATTAATTTATTAAATTATAAAGTATCTTGATAATTAAATATAAAGATATTATTATTAATGTTGGATTTTAATAAATTTAAAGGTGGGAAAATAATATAATATTAAATAAAATATTAAATTGTAAAGAGATAATGGAAAAAATAGCAAAAACAAGTAAAAAGATAGAAAAATATTTATTTCGAGCACATGCGTGACTTCAAACTACTTGTCATTTGTAAACTTGTTATTTTGCAAGATTTTTATCTGATTTTTGTGTTCAAAAAATCTTGCAACTTCATTTTGGAAAAATAATAATAATAATCATTTTGGAGAGATTACGGGGGATGATTATAATGGAATTTTTGTTTTTGAATAGAGAACTTTGTCTACTAGAATAATTTTTTGAATAATTGGTTTTGATTGATTGTTTTCAAAGATTGGATTAGGGGCTATAGATTTTGGGGGTAATTTGGAAATTATTAAAAAGAGTGATTGGAGGATTGTCAAAGGGGAGGTTGTTACAGTAGAGGATTCATCTAGATATTGAATCTCCAACTTTGTCAAGCGATTGGAACTAGGTTCCATTGTTCTTCTAAATTTTATCTTTTTGTTTGAAACAAATGCCTGTTTGCATGAAATTGCTTGAAAATGTGGTTTCCAATTATTTTAATTATGTCTAGAAATAAATAAATAGAAGCATTTTTATCTAAGCGTATGTGCAGGATCATCATGGAAAAAACAAGCCCTTAAGTGGCAAAAAATCAAAAAAATTAGTGTTAGGAAACTTGATGTAAAAAATTGAATAAGTTATCTATATTATTTCAAAAATATGTAAGAATAGTATCTGTAAAAAATTGAATTTAGTTTCTAAACTACTAGATTTATTTAAAATAAATAAAATCTATTTGGTTAAAATTTGAAATTTCAATGCAAAGTACTTTAAATTTCGGGAAAAATAAGAAGTAGGTGTCTGTCTGACCACCCTAACCATAATAAAATGATAATATTTTTTTATAATATTTTATATATAAGTAGAGGACTCATGTCTGGATGTGATGCATATTTTTTTGTAATTTTTTTCCAAGTAAATAATTAATTGTTATTTTCTTATTAAAACTTTTAAAAAATATAAAAATTCGTATGTCTAACCACCTTAACTTGGTCAAAACTTCATGAAATTTAATTTTTATTTTTTTAATCATATATTATGTGAAGCATAGAATGTGACGCATGTTTTAGATTCAAAAAATGTGATACCGTTTGAAATTTATATATGTTTTTCAATCAGCGTATCGATCAGGACTTTAGTCGTAATTCTAATAGAAAATGAATAATAATTATTTATTAAATTCAAATTAAAGAATAATTTATATTGGTGGAAAGCTAAGAATCTCCTCTAAAAACCCTTTTCGTTTCATCAATTTTGGGTAAAAAAAAGTCATCAGCTACATACCCTACAAATACCCATAATATTGCCACTTTTTGGCCCATCATGATCCTGCACATACCCCTAAGCATTTTGGAATCATTGCATTCCTATAATTTGTCTCTTCTCCTTTCATTGTATTATGGAAAGCTCTTGTAGCCATTGTTTCCCTTTCTGAAGCTTATTCGTTAAATCCAATTGTATTTGTTTGAAAACTTCTTAAGCCACTATTTTAGCTTGTGCATTGTCTCTCTCTTCTTCTTGCCATCCCTCCTTGCATGCTTTGGTTGTAGATTTTATTTTCCTTGAATTCTTCATTTTATATTAGTTATTGCTTCACCCTTGTGTCTTTCGATGGGCACATCATATGTGCTATTCGCTACTATAGGTGGCACTGATGCTACTTGTATTGGAATTGGTGGGAAATCAAATCCCTTATCATGCTTTGGTTGTAGATTTTATTATCCTTGAATTCTTCATTTTATATTAGTTATTGCTTCGCCCTTGTGTCTTTCGATGGGCACATCATATGTGTTATTCGCTACTATAGGTGGCACTAATGCTACTTGTATTGGAATTGGTGGGAAATCAAATCCCTTATCATGCTTTGGTTGTAGATTTTATTTTCCTTGAATTCTTCATTTTATATTAGTTATTGCTTCGCCCTTGTGTCTTTCGATAGGCACATCATATGTACTATTCACTACTATAGGTGGCACTGATACTACTTGTATTGGAATTGGTGGGAAATCAAATCCCTTATCCTAGTTGTTGCAACTATACTATCATTGAAATCACCAAGTTTGTTGCAACTATACTATCATTGAAATCACCAAGTTATTACATGATAGGGTTCGATGTATATGCCTTCTCTTGAAACCAATTCAAAAGCTTGTCATTATTGTTGAAACTTGTGAGTGCCTCAGCCTCGCCTATATTTGTTTGATGCACCGGTTATTGCATCTTCAAGAAGCGGATCTTATGTTGCTTTGAGGGCTTATGGGTGCTTTTTGTTCGCCAGCTAGAGAAAGAGCCAACTATGGCCGACAATTATTCTTTTCCCTCTCCCCACCCTGGCCGATTGCTTGTGCACCTGGAAATAGTTTGTTGTGTTTCTTTTAATATGTTTGATGTGATTTTTATGATGAATATTATGTGGCGGATGCGTATTGAACTATATATGGTGATTGTATGCCAATTAAATATAGATACAAGACTGTATATCGATTATATACACCTCAATTTGATTAATTTGATTATATCCTGAGATCTGATTGGCATTTTTTTTATTGTTTTTTGTATGTTATGATTTTTTATAGCAATTCCTTCTTATCATTTCCAAATGCGAAATTCCCTTCCTTCCATGCCTTAATTTTGGTAGTTTAAAGTTCCATGACTGGCAACGATGGTTGCATTGCCTTCATTTCGATGGGTAGAAGTTATAGGTTAGTTTTGATGCATATGTCTATGAGATGGAATTGAGGCATAATTGTTACGTAAAGAGTTTGATTGACATTGTTTGGTAATTTGATTTTGTATAAAATCGATGTGTGCACATTATATTTAGCATTCGATTAAATATATATACATATATGTATGTATATATGTATATATATAGACATATATATATATACATGTATATATGTATATATGTATATAGACATATATATACATATATACATGTATATATATGTATATATATATGTGTATATATATACATATATACACATACAAATATATATACATATATATATATACATGTATATATATATACATATATTTACATACACACACGCACATACACATATATATATGTATACATTCATGTATTAATATTTTGTGTTTACTCTTTCATAAACTGATAACTTGTTTTATAAACAAAAGTTAGAAATTATATAATTACTTATATATATATATATATATATGTATGTACACATATGTGTGTATATGCATGTATAGATAGTATTATTTTAGTAAAATAATATGTTTGTCTTTGTAATTAATTGATTTTATTAGATAAATAAGTAAAGGAGTTCAGAAATTTATTTATTTATAATTAGTTAAATTGAAGGGGTTGTAATTAGATTTTGTTAAATATACAAACTAGATTGTCTTTCGATTAAATAATAAATGTTGATAATTATTTAATAGATGAGTGGTAAATCCTTTTTGTAACTAGCTATTTAGCATAGTTGCTAGATGTATGGATAGCATGTAATGAGAAAATAATGCCAATCATGTATGTATTGTTGTTGATTAGAGTATTGAATACTATGTTGAGTTGTGGTATTGGGGAGATTTTGGTTTTGGTTAAACAGGGAGTCTTTTATGCAAGTGGATTAAGTTGGCTTCCAGAGGTTAGGAGGGAGTATTTTTTTGTTTGAATCTTATGTTTTTTCATATAGAAGTGGTTGGTAATATGTTTGAAATGAGTGCTTGTTTTTAAATAATTGAGTAAGTTAAATGAATTGGAAATTAAATAAAAAGAAATGAAATTGGTGTAATTACATTTGGATAAATGAAGGATCAGATTAAGTGAATAAGTGAGTTAACCTATTTTAATGTCGATTTCATTTGCAATCATTGGGTAGAGTTCATGGTTGTATTGTTAGTTGCTTGTTTAGAAAATGTGTTAATCATGTCTCCCTTGGATGCACAGTTGGTTGATTTTACTTTTGATTATTGTGGTTGATTTTGATATTGAGTTGATTTTGGTCATTGTTTTATGGAGGGAGCTTTTTGTGCCAAATGGTTATTGAGAGACTTCCAGAGGCTTGGGGAAACTAGCTTGAGTATTAGTTTCAAGATTATGTCATTTTGAAAGTGGTTTATTTTTATACTTGAATTGTGTACAAGAGGGTCTTTAGCCTTGCATTGTTGACTTGTTATTATGGTTGTGATTTGTGAGCAAAATGGTCCATGCCTTGCTCTAGATATGTGTTTTTTTTTTGGTTTCGTTTAGTGTGCAAAATGGCTTTAGCTTGTTTGATGTATTGGATCTTCTAGTTGCAAGTAGTAGGAGTGGCTCTCAATGGGGGTTGAATCCTAAACTGGTGACCTAGACAACCCATTGGAGAGTTCTTAATTTAGTGATAACCTAAATAATGAACTAGGGGGAGGGGTAATTTTCACATAAACAAGATAATGGATTCCTCACCCATGCCTATAATGTTCATTTAGGCTAAGGATGGGGTGAGAAGGCCCAATTGGCAAGATCAACTTCCTTGTCCTCACAAAAGGATTGTTGGTTCCACATGTGTCACCCTATGGGGTCGGGACCTAGTGAGAGGTATGCTTGACAACCCATGCCAGAACCATGTGATGCCACTCTTCCCTACTATAGTCTAGCATTCCATAGTTTTGTGTTCTTTTGTTTCTTGTGTACCTCTAGAAGTGAAGTCAATGTTGTAAGCGGTGTCTCTGTTATGCGATGTCATGTCACTCTTTGTTATGTTGGAGCCATGTTTTGTACTTTTGTGTTATCCCTATGTCTTCTTGATTGTTTTGATGTAGTGGGACCTTATTGTTATCTCCTAGCATGGGGGGTGGACCTTAGGGTTCCACATGGTCGAGTGGATTGTGCCTTTTCCTCCATTGGGTTTCCCTTGCTATGGTTCATGAGCATGGAGGGTCTACCTTATGTAGCAAATTTTGAATCTTGTACCAGTTCAAGAGATAGTTGCTTATGTCATGTAATGAACCTTTTTATTATTTGTATCATGTAAACTAATCTTGATGTATTCTTCCTGTTGTTTTCAAGGAACCATTGATGTAATCTTGTGACAATGTAATGGTGTACCCTTATGTGAGGGAAACTGTATATATATTCATTGGTTCTTATTATATGATCCTTGATAATTATTTATCTGATGTTATGTATAGAATGTATTTTCTTATTCATTTAATGCAATGGATTTAAGTGAGATCTTGTTTTTAGTTAATCCATGATGTACATTTAGATCTTGTTAAGTGGGTTTTTTTGTAATGCAGTCATTGAACCTTAGAGGACATAGTTTATCTTATGTTTTATATTTAGATATGATTTACATTTCTTGTTATTGCACTTTTTTTATAAAAAAATTGCAATTATTGTAGTTATATGTGTCGTCCTCTAGGGCTCTTTGACAGGGTGTTACAAGATTTATACCTTAGCTTCATTCTAACTCATATATTGTAGTTGATAGTAAGACTATATTAGTGGTTAAAAGAGTATTAGTGTACCCTTCTCAACACATGACTGTCCACTGTATGCATATTACCATGCATAAGAAATAGCACAGCCTTCAGTTTTTCATGCTTTATTTTCCCTACTTTAACCAAGGTTGTTGCATTGATTTTGTTCTCCCTGCCACTTGTCATCTTCATTGTTTCCCCTCATTGTCTCATGGCCACTGATGCTTAGAAACTTGTATTAGTGATACAATTGTTGTCTTTTAAATTTACCCTCATTTAGCCCTTGATATTTTTCCTTATTAACCAATATACCAATCATCTTCTTTGTTTCCCCTCCTTGTCTCATGGTGTGATTTAAAGTCATTTTCAGCTTGGTATAGTGTAATTCTTTGCTAGTATAGTCATCTGTGAGGGTTTCTTGCTGTTGATACAATGGTTCAATTTATGTTGCATTTGGGGATGTATACTAGCATTATGAGGGTTCAACTTTTCTATTTGGAAGTGTAAGTTTGATTGTACAAGGGTTTATAATATTGCATTATTGTTAATCAGCTAGGGTTTGGCATCTACATTGGCCTTTGATTATTGTTTTAGCTTGCACATGTTTGATAAATCATCCATTTTGTATAGTTGTCTAATTAGGGGACATTAAAAACTAGAAACTATGGACAATAGAAACTTTCATGAACTCCTATGAACTTCATGATCTTGCGTGTCATTTATCTTGTGGCTTGAAGACTATTATCTTCCCTTACCAACTCAAAAGTTGTCCTCTTTGATAGCATCGTGCATTTCCATAGGGTTGTCCTTACATGGATTCTTCTCTTGACAATCCACTTTAATGATCTTTGTCCTCTTAAAGGTTCTTCATGTTTGTCAATGCATAGCCATTTATTATGTCCTCTTTAAAGAAGACTATGGTTGTCCTATATTAATGATAAGTACTATCCTTTTTCTCTTTATCTCCATTGTCCTTCATTTTAATTATAAGATTGTCCTTTTTCTCTTATGTCCTTAACGGTTATCATCTATCAAAAATGACTTTGAGAAGAAGCTTATTCTTTGTTGGAAGTGTAGTGACAGAAAATGTATCCCTTTACATTTTCTCACTTGATATGACCACTCCTTGTTAAAATAGACTTAATTGTTCCTTAATTTGAATGCTGTAAAATGTATTTATTTACCTTTCACACTTATTTGGGGCTCCTTTATTAATTGAGATTAATTAGGCCTTATTCAACACCTTTAATTCATTTATAAGCCCATTCATTACATCCTTCTGAAGGCTAACATTCTCATTAATGCCTAAAGCATAACGCTTTGCTGTGAGTAATGTCACTCCATGAGCAAGTGGGTCCTCCCTAAGACCTAGGAGGACCTAAATTTAGGTATTATGTTTTGTTGATGACTTTTAATGTTCTTTCCAAATCTATAATATTTCAATGTCATCTTGTGAAATTTGAATTTCAAGAAATTAAGGATACATACGTATAAATATAAGGTTATTTCACTATGTTTCACCTAAGCAATCTAAGAAGAATTTTTATGCAAAAATTCCTATAGTAAATTTGGTGATCAAGAGAACTTTCAAAGGAATTCAAAGGTAGATTTATTGAAGATAGCTGGCAATCAAGATCCAATTTTCATGTCAAAGTCTTCTTGTATCATGCATGTTTTGGAGATAATTTGATGATGTAGGTTTCATGATCCATTCAAGCATTCAAAGTCATTATTTCAATCAAGATTCAAGGTTCAAGGTCCACATCCATTAAAGCCATTTCATGGGATTGTAGACCTTCATTCAAGATGATCAAAGGTTTATTTGGTGTTAACATATCTTTGTTGTTCTTCATTACCTCTTTCATATTTTCATTCATTTCAAGGTTTGATTACGCTTGGGGTTTGACCAGGAGCAAACCCCCATTCCTCAAAACCAAAATATTTTCCTCTTGATTTGTGATTGCATATTTGGAATTGAAGAATATCTTTGAAGACCTTTGTGAAGGTAAAATTGAAGAACGTCAAGTTATAAAGTTATAAAATTGTTATCTTCTGTGGAAAACTCATGCAGAAATTATTTTCTATTATCTTTTTAACCTTAATACAAATTGAAAGCAGATTTGTATCAAATGCTCACGAAAGTTATGAAAAATGCATGCTTCGGGACCCATTCACCCCTGGGTGAATGAGTCCCAAATCAGCTTTAGAAAAGCACTTTTGGTGACTGGTACACATGCTTTTTCCCTTCTCTAATTTGCATTATATTTTTTGGTTATGACAGTATTGAGCTTAATCTTGTTGTTCCAAGTGTTAGATTGCAATTTGGTGTCGATTTACTATTTTTAGTTTTTTCTCTACAAAGTGTTTTTGACCAAGACCCTCGTCCTAACACAAAAAGGAAATCTAAAGTTTCACATCTTGAGTTGACTCACCTAAGGGTTGTAAGTCAATTATTTGTGTGGATCTCATTTCCTAATGAAATTAGGAAGATAGGTTCATCATAATCCTATGTTTCTATGTTTCTATTGGTGAACCTATCTTTCTTCATTTCATTTTGTTGAACCTAATTTTTACCATTGCATTTTTTTTTAATTTTGGAGTCTATTTCAACCCTAGATCTAGGTTTTTCATTCATTTTCATTTAATTTCATTTAATTTAATCTAATTTAGGGTTGTTTAAACTTTCATTAACTTTTCATCTCATTTATGGTTTTAGGATTGCATTTTTACATTCTTTAAATCTAAAAAATACTAAAATTTCAATAATTTTACAAAGCATTTACATATCATTGCAT
>VDFB02017913.1:0-17827 GCA_007258455.2 Sequoia sempervirens
AAGGGTTGGATCAAAGCTTTTGATCCACCGTCCTTACAAGAAGCAATGAAGAAAGCTAGAAACATGGAGTGGGCTGCTCCCAAAGCAAAGTTCCATTCCAAACCATCATTTCACAAGGGGGATAGAGGGAAAAAGTTTCATCAAAAGCCTCACCATAAGGAGTTTAAACAGCAGAAACCTCATGGCACCAGATTGGATCCAAAGACTATCAATGAACTCCGAAGAAAGGGGTTATGTTTCCGTTGTTGGGAAAAATGGTCCCAAGATCATGTTTGCCCAAAGGGTGCAAAAATCCATCAAATTGAGTTCTATACAGCTGAAGAAAACGATTCTGATTTTTCTGATCAGCAAGCTGACTTTGAGGACAGCGAAGAAGAAAAAACTCCAGAAGAATCCGAAAGTGAAAAAGAAAGTGGTGGTAGATTGGCTCAACTTTCGAGCTTCCAAAAGAATGAGTCTTTCAAAGTTCATGGGATGATCAAAGGGCAGCGTATTGTTGCTTTAATTGACACTGGAGCAACACATAACTTCATAGACGAAGTTGTGGTGGCAAAGAAAGGGTTGCAAACAGAAGACTTTGAAGGTTTCAGAGTTATGGTTGCTGATGGGTTTCACATCTCATGCACCAAGAGGATTCCCAACATGTCAATGCAATTGGGCAATTACGAAGTCAAGGATGACTTCTATGTGGTTAATATTGGAGATACGGATGCTGTCCTTGGCATTCAATGGCTGCGATCTCTTGGAGAGATCTCTTTAAATCTGCAAACCATGGAACTCAAATTTCAATCCGATGGAAAGAAGGTGGTGTTGAGGGGAATGTCAAATGGTGGCCCTCGGATTGTGTCATTCAAGAGGATGGCAAGGTTGATACGTCATGACCAAGTGGAGTGGGCTGCGGAGTGCATGATCCTTCCAGCTAGTCCAGCTGAAATGAAAATAGAGCATCCTCCAGATATTCAGTCTTTACTCACCAAGAAGAGTAAAGTGTTTGATGATTTACCTCCTGGACCCCCTCCTGATCGAGGTTCAGAACACATCATAGAGCTCAAGGAAGGGGCTAAACCGGTGATCACAACTCCATATCGGTATCCGAAGAGGCAAAACGATGAGATCGAGAAGAATATTCGAGAACTTTTGGAGATGGGTTTCATACGCCCAAGCAAGAGCCCCTTTGCATCTGCAGTGGTTCTTGTGAAGAAGAAGGATGGTACTATGCGCGTAATGCGTGGACTATACGTTACTTTGAACAAAGCACCATCAAAACGGATACCCATTCGAGAATAGATGAGCTCATTGATGAACTACATGGGGCTAAGTTCTTCGAAGATTATTCGAATTGGGTTTACCATCGGTCTGAAGATAGGGGATCCGGATGTGGAAAAAGACAGCTTCGGATGTCACTATAGCCATTTTGAATTCTTAGTCATGCCATTTTGGGTTGACTAGCTCCGACTACCTTCGAGGTCTTGCATGAGGCAGGTGTCTTTTCGAATCGGATTCTGAAGATTACGTGCTGATATTTTTTGATGATATTTTGATCACGACAAGACTTGGGAGATCATCTCAAGCTCTTGGAGGAAGTGCTTGAGTATCATGGAATCGAGAGCTTGTTATAAAAGCTTTAAATGTGAATTTGGAATGGATTCTTGTACCTTAGCCACATAATCGGTCTTGAGGGAGTGAAGTGGATCGGAAAAGATCAAAGCAGTAGTTGGTGGCACCTCGAGAGCTGGCTTCGGTTAGAAAGGTTTTAAGGTCTTTGTGGTTTTACGGAGATTCGTAAAGGGGTATTCACAGAATGCTACTTCCCTTACTGATCTCACCAAAAAGGGAGCCTTTGCTTGGTCAGAAAAGGCTCAAATTGTTTTTGATAAGTTCAAGAAGATCATGAGCTCGTGTCCAGTTTTGGCTATTCCGGATTTCTCCAAGCCATTCGAGCTGCAATGTGATGCATTGGGTGAAGGAGTGGGGGCTGTCCTGATGCAAGACAAACACCCTATCGTGTTTGAGAGCAGAAAATTACGGGGTGTTGAAAGGACATATTCAATCTATGACAAAGAAATGCTTGCCATTATGCATGCATTAGCCAAGTTCAGGCAATACTTGGTGGGGAACAAGTTCGTGGTTAAGACGGACCACAATAGCCTCAAGCATTTCATGCACCAGAAAGATCTAAATGAGAGGCAACAGAAATGGGTGAGTAAGCTTCAAGCTTACGACTTTGACATTGAATATGTCAAAGGGAAAAATAATGTCGTGGCCGATGCTCTCTCCAGAAGACCTCATCTTAGCTCATTGTGTGAGCTTACCGCAGATTGGAGAGACATGTTGCTTGCTGATTATGCCAAAAATCAGTTTGCAACCAGCATTCTTGAGGGTACTTTTCATGATGAAAGGTACAAGGTGGTTGAGGGATTGATACATTATAAGGGAAGAATCTTTCTGGTGGCTGATTCTAAGCTGAAGAAGAAGATTCTTTTGACTTTTCATGATATTCCAGTTGCTGGTCACCAAGGTTTTTTCAAGACATATAGGCAGATCCGAGAAAGGTTTTCTTGGAAAGGATTGAAAGGAGAAGTTCAACGCTACATTCAGGAGTGTCTTGTTTGTCAAGCGAATAAAATGAGCATACATTACCAGCCGGTTTGCTGCAACCCCTTCCTATTCCCAATCAAAAATGGGAAAGTATCTCGATGGACTTCATCACAGGGTTGCCCAAGGCCCAAGGGAAGGATTGTATTTATGTAGTGGTGGATAGGCTAACCAAATTTGCTCATTTCTTCGCCATTACCAGCACTTTTTCTGCAGCCCAAGTTGCAGATTTGTTTTTTCGAGAAGTGTTTAGGCTACATGGGTTGCCAAAGAACATTGTGAGTGATAGGGACAGCAAGTTCCTAAGTACGTTTTGGCAAGAAGTCTTCAGAATGAGTGGTACTGTGCTCACCCCAAGCACTAGTTACCATCCCCAAACAGATGGGCAAACAGAAGTGGTGAACAAGTGGTTGGAAGGGTACTTGAGAAATTATGTGTCAGAACAGCAGAGAGCTTGGGTCAAGTGGCTGCATATAGGCGAGTACTGCTACAACTCTACTTTTCACATGTCAATTAAGATGTCTCATTTCTTGGCACTTTATGGGTATGAAGCACCTAGTTTTGCAGATTTGGTGTTTGGTGACAGCAAGGCACCCCTAGCCAAGGATTTGTTGCAGCATAGTCAAGACATAATGAAATCCTTGAGGGATAATTTGCAGATTGCACAAAATCAGCAGAAGTTGTATGCTGATTAGAGGCGTGTTGAGCGTTCTTTCGAGGTTGGGGATATGGTCTATCTTTGTTTACAACCATATAGACAGTCTAATCTCAAGAAGAGTGGGTGAAGCTCAGAAACCATAAGCTTCTAATATGGGCCATTCAGGGTCATCAGAAAGGTTGGGGCAGTAGCTTATGAATTAGAGCTACCTTCTGATAGCAGAGTGCATAACGTCTTCCACGTGTCTCGCCTCAAGAAGGCACTTGGACATAATGTGGTTGCTTCATCACAGTTGCCACCATTGGATGAAGAAGGACAGTTGGTTCTAATTCCAGAGGAGATACTCGATGTCAGAGAACGTTCTTTGAGGAAAAGAACCATCAGAGAATACCTGGTAAAGTGGAAGAACCTGCCTATGGAGGATGCGACTTGGGAAAGTGATGAGATATTCTGACATCCTGGTTTAAATTTGCTTGAGGACAACAATCTTAGGAAGAAGCCGGTATGTCCCTTCTCAAACCTGATCTTCACAGTGACCGTTGGCCTTTTTAAGGAAACCCGAAGGCTAGTCGGAAGGTAAAAATTAGGGTTTCCTAGTTTTGAGGATGTCTTTGCTCGGAGTTGGTGGTTTTGATGGCGGATTCTTTCTGGGTTTTCAGAGAGCTTCGCAGGGGTATGTTCGTCTCGGCTTTTTGAGCATTTCCAAGAATTTACTATTTTTAGTAAATTCTATTTTTGGCAGCTAACAGGTTTGTCTCAGGCAGTTGACTTTCCCTTTCAGTTGACTCAAGTGGCGTATTCAGTTTCGGGCTTCAGAATGCAGTTTTGGAGAAATGAGATTATTTCACTTAAAAATAACATTATATTTTAAATG
Organism: Sequoia sempervirens; assembly: GCA_007258455.2. NCBI lineage: Eukaryota > Viridiplantae > Streptophyta > Pinopsida > Cupressales > Cupressaceae > Sequoia > Sequoia sempervirens. The sequence goes on from VDFB02017913.1 coordinate 4,128, forward strand.
TTATTTTATGACCTTGGCCTAGTCGAATAACTTAATGTTATTTTAAAAGGTGGACTTGAAGGGTGGCGCCATCATTGAGGGTATATTAAATTTATGTTGAAATTTATCAAAGTCCAATCTAGGCTTTAAGGAGGGCGCATTTATTTAAGTGAAATATTTAATGAAATCAAAATTAATGATGCTTGGAAAAGGACGCCATTTTGTGGGATTAGGGTTTTGACTTTGGAAAAGGTGTTAGGGTTTCAAGGAAGGTCAACAGAAGCTTATAAAAGACAGCCTTGGGGTCTCATTTGGTTATCTTTGGTCTACTATACTGTTATGCTGCCGGATTGGCTCTGGAACTGCTTCGAGGAATGAAGGCCTCCTAGCTTGGGCATCGCTTCGTGTTTGCAAGACAACATCTAGTGGTGATTTAGTCTAGTTTGTGAGTACTTTGGAGTTCATGCATTGTAATCAGCATTTATCTATTTAGGATCAGATTTGGCATATTAGAGATTTCTGGTTTTAGCATTTTAGCTTTAGCAGATTTGATGTTTTACTCATAAATCCAAAAAGACAAAAAAATTCATTGTGGGTATTGTTCCATTCCATCCATCTTGGCTAGGCGCCCATGTATGTAAGTTTGCAGATTTTTTGAAAGAGAATCTGATTTTTAAAGCAAAGTCGCCCCTGTCAGCTGGGCCGTACCATTCATGATACCTTGGAATTCGTGCATTTAATATAGGTTGCATTTTAAGTCTGTTCTGTGCTGTTAGTTTGAGCGCCTCCTTGTTAAGAGTGTTTTGCATTCAATATCTTGTTAATTGAGTAAGTTTCAAGGGAGATCCGAGCTATTTTATAAATCTATATGTTGCTGGTTTTATGAAGAAAATACAGTACTGTCATAACAGCTTGTAGAAATCTGCACCTTCGTTCTTGGATGGGTGTTGGGAGCTCTTAAAGACTTCGCGGAGACTTCATTGAAGATTGCCCGAATTGAAAGAGGTTGGATCTGTTTATGCCCATGCAGTTTAAGCTTTAATTCTCGGCAAAAAGTAATTCTCTAGTATTATTGCAAACTACTCATATGCTGATTTGTAATTGATAGCAAGTTGTCATCTTTCAAATTGTATGCTGGCAGTAGTACTGACAGCCACTTAGATTCTTGCTTATCAGATTGTAATGTTCTTCTCTCTTTCAGCATTTGATATTGTATGTAATCCATCTCCGCCCTATGGTAGCTACTCTCCCACTCTGGGTTAGCAAGCACATTCTGGGTGTTGAGTAGTTTCCTCTTTCAGCATTTCTTTCTAGCATTGCTTTTTGTAATCACTCCGTCATATGGTCGCCCCTCACTCCGCATTGGATTGGGTAGCACATACTTGACGTCGAGTTCCCTTTCTGCATTTAGAGTAGAAGATCCTCTGACCAATGCTCGCCATCATCGGCGCCATACTGGTTAGAGTTGCTTCAGTACGTTTGGGTTTATCTTCTAACCTTAACGGGTACTTTGATTGTAATGTTGTAATTTGCAATTGTTAAAAAATCGAAAAAATTGGCTCGGAATATTTAGACGGAGGAGATAGGGTGCAGCTCATGTCCATCCCTATAATGTCTAGAGTGTTGGGGATGGGTGTCTAGGGCTTGAAGACATGTCCCAAAGAACACTGCAATTTTGTCCAATGTTAATGCCAACCATACGAACCTTGCTGGGATCAATGGAGAAAGATGCCAATTTAATGAGTTTCCTAATCAGAAAAATGAGATTTCAGGAATATTCCCAAGCTCCTAGACCCAATGATCCAGATCATGGAGCAACACTCTAAATTGTAGAAATCTAGATGTGTTATAAGAGGAAAAAATGTTGATAAAAGAAATCATCAGAGAAGAGCATACAAGAAAGACACACAACTGAAATGGCATACTGTATTTAGTTCATGTGTTCTGTAGATGGCATACTATCCAAGAGATGTATGACTGTCTTCTAGCTACAATTATGCTATGAATTTTTTAACACCTGTGTGTCTATATACCACCTACAAGTCTTTAGACCTGTTTTATGCATATGCTACAAATGTATATGTTACATTACAAGAATGAAAATAAATAATAGTTGAAGCTTAAGTAACCCCTGATGGATTGCCTTTCTGTAGGTGTGACGGTTGCTCTCCCACATAGAGACTATGTAAACAGTTGTGGTGACATGGCACAGGCCATGGAAGCATGGTCTTACATGGTGCAATGTAGCACAAAGGTCTAACATGCAACATAAAGCATGCAGAAGGTGCAGGTGATGTGTACCAACTTCTGATCCACATGAGTTGTGTCGGGATGTAGTTTTGCACTAGATGGCATCAATCTTCTAGTGTGGAGCTGTTGGGTTGGGCACCTCTATTGTTCTCTAAATTTGTAAATGTTATGTTTTGTTGCTTTGATTGTAACCTACGGTGTTAATTATTTGTCAGCTCATGGGCAGTTGCTAGGAATTGGTTGTAAGTGATGCTGATGATTGTGTTTTAACAGGCAACTGTCAGGCACTTTATATATGCTTCTCATAGTCAAGGAAGGGGTCTGATTTTATACAGTTCTCCCTTGCCCACATTTTCATTGTATAAGCACCACCTTGGAATAAAGCAATTGACGATCTTCATCTAGAGTTACTTGGTATGTTCTATTTATATCGCAATTGTAGTGTTAATAGTTTTGTGGTGAACATTTACCATTGTTGCCTATACAAAGTCAGATCAGACTCTTAGAGAATTAGCATTGGTAGACAATACTTATTGATGACATGGGGAAGATGGAACCATAAATGTGTAGGTCTATCAATGAAGAAGTAGAAACAAATCAAGAGCAGAAGAACAATCTCACTAGAGATTTTTGATATCTCTAGGATCTTTTAGTACAGTACCATATCCGTGAAGAAGCCAAGAGAAATCAAGTACCAACTGATACAATTTGGAACAACTTAGCAGTAATGGAAGACGTGAATACTTTATTGAATTGCCTACCCTGGCTCCTTTCAAGGCATTACATTATACTCTAGGATTTTCAAGCCAAACATGACTGCAAAGCACACCACCAACAAAGAGTCTAGTAGTATGAAGAAAGGAGACACTGAGAGGAAGAAGAGTGAGGTAAAGACCGATGTTGCCATACTTTGAGAAATTAATGTCATTAAGTTCAAATAAAGGTGTGAGAACACCCCCTGGTCAAAGGAAGGACCAAGAAATCAGGGGATTGTTGAGACTAGTGGAGTGGGAAGAGCAAAGGAGACTACAAACCACAACGGAAGAAAATCCATCAGCATGCTCTTGGAGCTGAAGCAAAAGTCATAGTCACAAACAAAGGAGTTTGCACATCCAATCAAATTTAGAAACAATTTATAGAGAATCAATGGGTGGAAGTAATATTCCCAAATAAAGAACCACAGATCCTTCTAACCAAGTTAGGTTTGAGGTTCTGAACAAGGGAAGCTCTCATTCTAAGATGGAGTTCAGAAAGAGAAGCATAACAACGTAATATCTCTGGTATTGAAGATTTACTAATCAAAGAAAGTAAGCCAAAAACACAAGGACAAAGGATTGGAGTGGAGAAAAGGGACCCCAAGGGCAATGCTAGCGTATGGATCACCAAAGTCTCTAGAAGGATCAAGGTAACTGACATGTTCAAGAGTGTCAAGTGAGCACCAAAGCATCTGAATCAAAGCTTCCTAAGGAGAAGGCTCCAATCACTAAATTTGCATCAAGGTGTTGCAAGGCTTACAAAATCATTCAGGCACTGAATGGACAAATAGATCAAGTTGATTGATTGCACACATTTCCAACTACCCTATGTAATGAAATAACTTGCACAAAAGAAGAATATAATAGGAAATATGATGTAAACACATGATAATACTTGAGAACAATAAGCCACTTCGAGGAGGGAGACCTCCAAAAGTCTCTAATGGGAACACAATTCACAATATGATGATCATAAACTATCCACTAGCTCCTACATATATCATGCTTTTGCCTTGGATGCCATCCAAGCCAACTTGACTGCCTATAGAAGACTATATAATTGATTATATAACTTAATTAAGGGTTAAGCTAGCCACAAGCCGGCTACACATTTCCCAATACAATCAATGGATTAAGGGCATAGTATGCCCCCCTCTTATGAGAAATGTTGTCCTCAATGCTAATCAACTATGGATTGACAACCGTCAAGCACTTTATATATGCTTCTTGTAGTTAGTGAATTGGTTTGGTTCCTCCCTAGTGTACATTTTCATTGTACAAGCACTACCTTGGAACAAAGCAATTAATGATCTTCCTCTACAATTACTTGGTATGATTTGTCATGTTCTATTTATATTGCATTGGTAGTGTAAGATTTTTGCAGTGAAAAACCTCTAGTGATGATGTGATATCTGTAGTGTAGGGGCAATGTGACATGGAAAAGAGTTGCCCAACATGTCCAGCACTATGAAGGTAAGCATACAGCCTATCACAACTTGGTACAAATCACCCTAACCATGCACAAGATAAAGAGGTCGCATCTAACTATTTGTAGCTCAAGCATTAATTGTCCACTTTCTGTGTGATCTATTCGCACATTTTTGGGTCCTCTCCACCAAAGAATTGAAACAACTCTAGATTTAGGATCTTAGATCAATGCTTTGCATAATGTAGTTCTCCTTGCCCATTTTCCCAACCCTTTGCATAATGTAGTTCTCCTTGCCCATAAGATTATAGAAGCTTGTGGTCAATCTTAGTAAAAATAATATCATGAACTTCAATACCTTCAAATATGCTTCTTCCAAGTGCTAGTTTAAATATAGCACATAGATATCATGATTCATGACAGCCAGTACACACCTAGGAATCCAATTGAAAGGTCGATCTCTCAATTTTAATTTTGCTTCTCAATTGCAGATTCACAAGGGATATGCCTAAATCTTTCAAGTACTTTTCCACAATATCCATGCAATTCACTCATTCATACTGGATATCACATAAAAGAAACATTTATCTTTTCTTTAAGCTCAAATCTGCCCATCAGTATTACCATTCAATGTTGTGTCATAAGTTACATCTGAAGCGTTTGGGAGCTAGGTAAAAACAATCCAGAAATTCAAACACAGTTTTAATCCAGAAATATATGCACTTATTACATCTGAAGCATTTGGGAACTAGGTAAAAACAATTGGATCCAAGTTTATTTTATAAAATACATGTAATGATTTCTTCTTCAAAGCATGCAATACTCAAACTTCAGCCATTGCTTCACAAGTCAAATATGAAAAAATTGAATGATAAAACTTCCAAACGTAAAATACCATCTATAAAATTTAATTTGTTCCTAAGATGTATTTACTATTCCTGTTTTTCAAGTATTCTTAATGATAAACATTGAAAATCTAAAAGTAAATTATTCATATGACCTCTACAAAAAACAAGAAAACAAAAAGATAATCATTCAGAAGTGACCTACAATAAAGCATATTACAAATAAAAGGGTAGTGCAAAATAAAAAAACATTTTGGCTATTTAACTGAAACATGGTACATATTACATCAGCACCAAAATGTACATGAGGAAGTGAATTCTTGTACCTGTACCATTTGCCCTTTTTAGTTCTTCATCAGAGAGAGAAAGTGCAATCGCATGATCCAAATCCTCATTTTCACTATGTAAGTGGCCATCCTAAATTAAAAAAAATAAGATAAAGATAATAAGTCCAAGATTAAGCAAAGAGATATGCTGATAAAAGAGACCATATTATTTGGATAAGAAAAAGACAGAGATATATCAAAAGAAAAATGATTTTTAATAGATTAAAAAATAACTAATACAAGTCATTTATAAATGACCACTAGAATTGAAGTTAATTGTATGTTCAACTTTGACTTTGCAAAGCTAAAATTGTCATTAATATGTTTTATGGTTTACCCTGGCTAATAATGACTACTTTTGTTAACTGTAATTTGTATGCATAACAACACTTAGTTACTTGCAGAATGGTTTGATTTAAATCCCATGACATATGTAACAGACATCATAACAAATTAGAATTCTCCAGTGTTTCGCTGAGTTTTGAAGATGGGTTGACATGGGAACATGAGGAGACAGTTTTAGGGATGGTGAGAATTTTCCTGGATTTTGGGGATGATGGGGGTACAGCTATTAAAATAACTTAAACAAACTAAAAGCAGCTGAAATTTTAAAAAGTTAATACAATGTACTAAATTTGCAATGACAATCCTTTCCCTTAGCTTTTTGGCAAATGGAGCAGGCTGTCTAGTCCTAAAAAGGAGACATCCCCCCCAATTCCCTAAGACATCAAGAATTCACCCATGCCCTCAAGGACATGTCCCTGTAAAATAATGGAATTCTCTTCTGCTATAAGTGAGAAGGTAGATTATGCAACACAATGCCTTTATGCATTATCCTTTGAGAAGAAGAACAAATATCCTCTATAAGAAGAGTAGAAAATGCTCAATACAGTAATCTAAACTGAGTATAAGTGTATTTATGATACCTATGACACAACTATGGAACTGAGACAAATGGATCGGTGGAATTGTTCAACTCCCATCTACTATAAGACTCAATATGGAACTAACATATAGGTTACAAAATTGCAAGACTCAAGCACAAACTAGTGTTAGGTGAATTTGGACATAATCGGTGTTATACCAACATGGGACTCAGCTTGATAAAATCTAAACACTTAAAGGACTTTGGCACCGCCCATGTTGGCGGTGGAAATGGAGTTGGCGGTAAGATGGATGTGAATATTGCTGTGAAGGTTGACACAAAAACTAGCATCGAATAAATTAGAAAATTTTGATTTTTAAGGAACTTTATCTCATTTACGACTTGTTGTCTTTGCCATTCATTCCTCCCTTTGAAATAAATAATCCCCATTGTATTAGCTGTGGAAAACACAAGGAAACTTATATTATATTTGCTCCCTAGAAAACCACTTAACTTGCACTGATCATTAACCTACTTTAGCAATACACAACATGGGAAGGCCTTGTAGTGAATGTGACTAAATCTATTTTCCATGATCCAATCATGCTCAACTATAACCACATAATGTTGATCAATTCTCATCCAAAAGTCAGGTCAAATGAAGCTGGATCAATGGGGTCGTGGAGAACTACTCAATCAGGAAGGGGACTAGGGCTTTGAAACATGGAAACATCATCAAAGTGGTGTTTTTTGATGCATGACAATCTATGGTGATGTTTGTAAGATAGTTCAGGTGGTCTGGAACATCTTGGAGAGCTTCCACAAATTTATAGATTATGAAACTAAGTACAAAATCAAAAATGGCAAAATCTGTAATGAACCCCACGAAAATTTTGTGCAAATAAATTCAGATTTAAATATTTTAACAAGATCTTGCATAAACCCAGATCTCTTTACAATTTATACAACAGTATTAATGACCCGGATTAACAAATGAGCCAGAGAGGAAAGATAAATTTCACAAAGGTGACACAAGCACAAATACAGATGTAGGAAGACAAATCCTACCCACTTGTGAGCATAAACCTTAAACGTATGTCACAAAATCCTTTTGCATGAATGTAGGAAATAGGAATCCTTCATTTGTTCTCATATGCAATCTCTACACATTCCTTATAACATTGGCTCTTTCTATCATAACTTAGATGTCTCCAATAAGCCTTACTGATGATAACTTGATTAAGAGTGATATGAGGAACACAGTGCTTGCTTTGTCTAGAGTTTCCCCTTTTTAGATTTTCTCCAAGAAATTTGTGTGCTCAATCTTGTGTGTGTGTGTATATCCTCGCTAGTTGATGCTTTGTTTTACATGTTTCTTGTATGTTTTTATCATGGAGAACATCTATAATTGGTGTTTGCATTGTTAGGAGGTGTTAAAACATCACTTTGAAGGTTGCTTGTTGACTTGGCGTATAGATATCCATGTGTGATGAGCTCTAGAAGAGTATCTCCTGAGTGTTCATGGATCAAATTCCAGCTTTATGTTCAATCTATGGATGGATTGCTTCAATAGCAATGGAGACTAGGATCTAACACAATAGTTAAGATTGGGTTAAGTTCAAGGCTTTAGATCAAACTCAAAAGCATTTTCTCCAACCTACCTAGTGATGTTGTAGGGGCAAAGAGCATAGGTCTAAGTTTATGGTGAGGACTTCTGAACCCCTCATTTTGATATGAAACTAAACTTTGTAACTTAGATGGAACTAATGAAGGGCATGTTGATATTGGAGTACTTATACTGGGCAGCCATTTGTTCCAACATATCTTTTACTTGCTTCTATATATTCAAAATTCCCTCCATGAATTTTGTGATATTGTCTACTACTTTTTGCTTTGAAACAACCTCACTTTTGGCAGCACCAGTCAGCCTAAATTCATTATGACAGAAGACTGAAAAACCAAGCAAACTTCAAAGCGATTTTGTCTTGTAAACTTGTGTTAAGCTATGTTGTAGGCTTGTACTAATGTTGAATAAAAGCGTGAGCCAACCCTTTCATCCCAAGTATTCAAAGGCTTGCTATTTGTATATGTACCAAACATGAAGAACAACGTGGTTGATAACTTTAGTCTAATGAAACACAGATGAAACCTATGGGCATGATGAGCTTCATTATGTGCCTAGGCCCATGGTATAATGATGTATATGGAATTTACAAAGCAGGCAACATGTGGTAAGCATAACCTTGGTTAATTACCTTCAACCAAATGGATAACAATTAACTAGATGAATAAGTTATACTTGGTAATTTGTTAGTAAAAAGTGTAACACATGAGATTGAGGATTCACCCTACTCTCAATGCTATTTAGTTAGAAATTATATGTAGGAGACTCATATCAATCATTTGCTCCTATATCAAGGGTATTGCAAAACCTAGAATTAAAAACCTAATGACTCCTTTCTTTATAGAATCACTATAGGCTTAAAGACACAAAGCTTAAAATAGTTATAAAGATTATCATACAAAGAACATACTAGTACCCACATCAGACAAAGATCTTGCCAAAATTCAATAATGAGAATTCTGACTGCTAGTGCCAAAGCTCAAGAACTGGCATGGGCTAGAATTGTATCCAAGTTTCCAAATCTAATGACCATTGCATAGGCCAGAATCATGCGTCTCCCTTTGTTCATTTCAAAAAACATAGAAAACCTTATAGAATCATCAATACTAAAGAAATATTTACTGAAACAGAGATACTTGGATGAGGAGGCTTCACAATGCAACCAAGATTCCCCTAAGTACACAAGCCCAAAAAACAAATTACTTCTTTTTAGTTGGATATCACCCCTATGAATGATTTGTAAACAGGGTGGTTATACCACACTCTCCCCTTAGCAAACAGATATATTATGCAAAGAATTCTTACAAAACCATTAATCTTCACAAACACCTTAACACTGGATGTCATTACCAACTTGAGACATGTAAATAAATTAAACAGAGATCTGTCAACACACAAATGCAGAAATAATCATAAGAATCAAACAGAGACTGAAACAACTCGGAATACTCTGGAGAAAACCCACTTGAAGTTGAGGGTGCAAAACTCCAGCCTAGAGAGCAACTACTCTTCATTCCACTATAGGAAAAGATGTTAGATATGTTTAAGAATGCCAACTCCGCATCAACTAGCTCCAACACAACTTATAGAGCTCAAACTACACCTGAAATTCACTCCCAACTACACAGACTTGCATCTACACTTGAATAATATAAAGTAATGGCTTCACACAATCAAAGATGAAACTTAACCCTCTCTCAAAAATGGAGAGACGACTAAACACCTTCCCTCAACTCTCCAAACATGATAGGATGGCAAACCAAGCATCCAAACTGAAAAGTTGAAATGCCAAATGTTCTAAAATTCCATCTCACTGGTTGTATCAAACTACATTCACCACTTTACCAACAAAATAGTTCACATCTCCTAAAGAATTTGTTTGGGCAAACAACTGTGTTCCAGGCAAGTTCAGCACTTGCTGCAACAGGCTGACTCATCAAACTTAGTTTTCCATATTACTCCTTTCCACATCCCTGTTGTACCAGATTGATGATGAATTCCACCTGTAAGCTTCTTGGCAACACTCCAACAAGCAAGGAACACTAAGACCCAATTGTCTTGCACACTTAAGAGCCAAATTTTTTGATCAATTAATTTGCTTGATAACTATATAGGCAAGACATGCTCAAACTGTCCTATAATGATGAATGAGAAAGAAACAAGGACATTACCAGCATTTGTCATAAATTCTATGTGAGAGATTTTCTACACTTGTTTGAAAATTGAATGTTTAACCAAATAAAGAAGAAACCCTTTCTTTCACCTATGCACCCCACAAAGTAACATAATGTGAAGTTCTGAACTACTATCCATCCATTGAACAAAACTAAAGGTCCAAACATAAGAGATAATGGCTACAGAAAGAAGAAGTCTCCTAAAAAATATAATTATATTTCTACCAACAATTGTTCATCTCACCAACAAAAGTGCCTCATGGTTGATGGTTCTGAACTCGGGTTTCTATTTGTTGTGAGTGAGTGTATCATGGAATCAACACCAACACTTGTGCTACAGAAAATTCAAAATCACTTAACCATGCAAAAAAATACAAAAATATACACATTTAATTTAATGAATGCTGCCTTGAGTGATAAAGATGAATTTGATCACAGATAAGTTGTTTTCTCAAATGATCCTTTCATTTGTCAAAGGGGCATACGCTGCCTCAAATTAAATTTTCTCAATGAGGCATGCCATCTTTATTAATTCTCAAAATTTGCAATTGGGATAACTAATAAGAAAGTGATTGAGAATTCACAATTGAGCTAACTAATGGGAAAGTGATTGAGAATCCTAGTTAAGGAAAATATTGGGGATATTGAAGTGTTTATTAAGTTTAATTAGGATTAGATCATTGTAATATTTAGAATGAGGTTGACCAAGAAACCTGTGCCTATGCAGCATGGTAGATGCACTTTTTACCAAAATAATTATTAATTTATTAAATCCAATATTTTGGTAAAAAGTGCATCCAGCATGCTAGATAGATGTTGCTGACCAAGAAAACGAAGTTGTTTGAACTCTCAAATAGCAACTCTTCCAGATAATGAACATCAAAGGATGCAAATTTTCAGACATGATCCCATAATGGTCTTTTTCTGGCCCAGACCTGTCAGTCTTTGATTAATAACAGAGGGCCCTGGGCAATTTATATGCAGGTACTTTCATAGTCACAAAGTGTCTTGATTTTTTCATTATGTTCAGGTGATAAATAACACAAAGAATAACAGCCATGATTATTTTGTGGACTGACTGCATCTTTCCTGTACAAATTAAATTGCTTTTGTTAATGATTCGATGAGATAGTTGTCACAATTGATACTGAAAGTAACTGTGATGCAATGTCCTTAGAAGTTTTATATCTGCAACACCCACATTTTATGGAAGAATTTTACATTCGCACTCATCATGTTACTGAGATGCTAGTCATAACTTAGCATCCGACTTAAGTATCTTGCCAAATTCAAAAAACAAACACAATTGAACATAAGATTAGTTCCTCACTTAAAGGTAAAATTTTGACCTCCATCTTGTAGTTTGTGTCTTTGCTTTTATGCAAAAAATCTTTTTCAAAATTTGAGCTTTTAATATTTCTTTTTGACCTTTTATATAGAACACTACAAAGTATCTACAGACAATAGAGATCATGTATGCCACTAATTTTGATCTCTATGGTGATGAATACATTGAATAGAACTCTGCATCAAAAATTATGATAAACACTGTTACTGAAGCAACTACAGGGCAACATTATATTATACAATTCATAAGTCCAACCTCTGATGGGCCTACAATACCTTCTTACACATATACTGGGGTCTTTAAAGTCAGAGATGACAGACCAGATACATAATGTGGACTGGTATATCTATCATACAATTACTCAAAGAAGACACCACATGTACTGAGTTCTTTACAGTCAAGATGAGAGGCCCAATAAATGATGTGGACTTACATATCTATCATGCAACTACTCAAAGAAGACAGCTGGCAATGTGCATGGGCAGATGGTGCAATGGCATGCCTATTGACTGTTCACAATAGGTACCAAGTTCAAGTCCCATAATGGACTACTCTGTTACTTAAGTGTATTTCAAGTGGGTCCTTGAAGTACAATGTGTTTCAAAGTACTGGGATGACACCCCCCTGTTTGTGGCATCACCGGCTGGGGCCAATTAAAGCCAGAATTCACATATCAAAAACAAAAAGACAGTTGGCAACAATGTCTTACACCATAAACTTGTAATGTCCTTTTTGGCTGAGATCATGTTTGATGGTGGTTGTACAACCACTTTCGGACTCTCGTAGGCTAGCAGGTTGAGGTTAAATTAGGTGGTACTTTACGGAGAGTTTGTCGTTTTGGTTTGAGCCAATGGTTCCACACGGCCCGGTTGGCGATCTAAGTGTCGGCGGCTTAAATGACCTGTGAGGATTATATGGTGTTTTGGGTAGGTTATGGAACAGAAGTGAGGATTTAAATATTAATTGATTTAATATTTAATTATAAAGTCAAATTGACTTTATATTTTTTAAATCACTTAAATATTCTCTAAAAGTGATTTAATATTTTAAATCACTTAAATGAATAAAGTGCGCCCAAGTATTTAATTCATATACTATTGAAATGAATTAAATATTATTTAAAAGATTTTAATATCCAAAAGTGGTGTATCTTTCTTGGGATTCGTGCCTTTGCATAAAAGGGCATTTCTGGCAATGAGAAACTCATCTTTTGACAATTTCAACTTTGCCTTGTGCTATTTCCTGTGCATTCTCCTGTGATCAGGGTTTGAACTATTTTTCCATTGAAGAACGGTAACTCTTCAGTGTTGAGCACTTTTGAGGCTGTGAGAGATCAGCTGAATTTGTGCAATTTGTGAGAGCTTCATACAGAGGTTCTACTGGGCTTGAGCTGTGTTTCCTATTGGATTTCTTCATCAGTTTCAGAGGGTTTTGGGTGATGGCGCCTTCATTTCATCTAGCAGTCATCATACTTCTTGGCCGTACCTTCTAAGTGAGATTTCAGGTTGTTTGCAGTGAAGTGCGTGGCTCTTATACAAAGGCGTTTGGGCATTTCTTGGAGAAACGCCTTCTTTTCTGAGGGTTTCTCTTCATCATTTTAGGCGTTTGGCTTGTACTCTTCATCTGCCACCGTTTTCAGGCTGTATTTTGCATTCTGTAGCTTTCTACACCAGATTTGGTCAGTTTTTCACCATCTTGGCTGGCAAACTGGACTACTTTCTTAAATAAATAATCTGGACACTTTCGGGTATGTTTATGAGTTCTAAATCCATTGTTGAACATATTTATTATCTTCTGTATTGTCAATTCGCCTGAAATAACTCAGATTTACATTTTATATGCATTTATGCTGTGCGCCCCTTCTCTTCTGTCTATCAAATTTTCTCTAAAAAACTAAATAACACTTAAAGACTTAAGAAAAATTGGGGTTTTGAGTTGAGAGCCAGCAGGGCTCATCACAGTGGTATCAGAGCTCTAATCTTGCCAGCTTGTGGGGTTAGAAAAAATTATGTGGTTACACCAGGACAAATTTGACAGGTACTGTTCACACAGGGGTTGAACAGCAAAGTGGTTATCATGGCTTCTAAATTTGTTGATGAAGTAATGGT
>VDFB02017914.1:0-65116 GCA_007258455.2 Sequoia sempervirens
TACTCCCTACCCTCTATCTCTCTCCCACCCCACCTCTCTCTCTTGAAAGTCTCTCCCTCCTACCCACTCTCCCTCTCGAGCTCCTCTACCCTTAACCCTTAAACCCTAGGACCCCCTACCTTTAACCCTTAAACCCTAGGATCCCCTACCCTTTATCTCTCTCCCACTCCCCCCTCTCTCTCTCTCAAGTATCTCCCTCCTACGAAGGATTAAATTTGATGGTCAACTTTGCCTGTCAACAAATTTTTTAATGACAGTTATCTATTCAAGGGTGCCCTTAAAAAATTATGATATACCTTAGTGTATGTAAAATTATATATAAATCAAACATATATATCATTATAATTCTATATAAATTTTGACAGTCTATACAAAATATCTCCTTTTATTTGATACAATCTTCCTAAAATTTTGATTGTATTCTATGGCAAAAATCTCTAAATACGGTCATATAGCCATCAAATTTAAGCCCTACCTCCTACCCCCACTCTCCCTTTCTCTCCCACTCCCTCCATCTCTCTATCTCAATTCATAGTTTTAAAAAATATAATTAATATTTAAATTAATATTAAAAATTAATTTTTAAAAGATTAGGTTTGATCGAACATCTTTAGAATGTTCAACCGAACCCAATTTAAATCAATTTTTTTTCTATGTTGAATGGGTTCGGTTGAACATTGGTTCGGTCAAACCCTTATTTGATTGAACAATATTTTTTTGTTTGACCAAACCAACATTTTTTCACCCTCATCCCTTGAGGCACCAAAATTGCTGAGAATTTTGCACATCAAAGCTTGATTTGAGAATGAAAATGGAGGAGATCTTAGAAACCCAACTAGTATCAGGTTCCCCTCAAAACAAGCTATCCAACAAATATAATTTTAATATGTTTTGATTATATTATCTATTTGTTTTTTAAGTTTTATTAAATATAGGTTTTTCACCGAAAACAAAACTCTCTATTCTGCACATGTGGAAAAATAGAATATTATCAACAACAAAAAATTAAAAATGTGAGTGCACCATATATTGGAGCCCTTGATCCAAAAATAAATAAAAATTCGATACATATAGTAAAAGTTATGCATTATACGGTCGTGTTATGTCTGAATTGTAATTGATTTGACTTTGAAACTTGATTAAAGAAAAAATATTCCATAAAAAACTATCTAACCAAGTGGAAGCACTAGATATCGGAGTTACAAATCTAAATTTGAAAGAATTGGAATTTTATCTTTCAAGGAAAAAGTTATGCGTTATACGATGTGCGTCACTTTTTAAAAATGTTGTTTTTTGAAAAAAACCAAATTTTCATGGGAGATGGAAAAATAAGTGCAATCAGATTCCAAAAAAATTAAAAAATATATTTTTAGAATCTATAGACAAAATGTGACAAAACTCTAGTTTGCATCATCTTCAAATTCCTCATGGTTTAATCGCTATAGGTGCCCGAATGTGAAGATTTAGTTTTAAAAAAATCAGTGTCCAGTTTGGCCAAAAATTGTAAACCACTATTGTGGGATCACCCATTATATGTATATACATATACATATGCATATATATATATATATATTATAGAGATAGATATATACATATATATATAAAAGTTGCATAATGCCAACTCAACTATCAAGGGACATGGCGTAAAAAGAATTACCTGACTAGGACGCTGATGACATGGACCCCTTGCTCAAAGTTACCCTACCCACCATCAGTTACATTCAACTTAATTAGATATATGCTTTGTCTATTCTTCAATTAAAGTGACAATATGCTAACAATATCTCAAAAAACATTATGGAACATTAACACAACTTGAAACAACAGTATGATAGAAATATTTGAAACCCTTTCTTGTCTCATAAAGTTGTTTCAAGATATAAATATTTGTATCATGTTGTTGTTGCAAGTTCATATATATGTGTATCATAATGTTGTGTCTATTGTATGATACTATTGTTTCAAGTTTATATATAATGGTATCATAATGTTGTATGAAGAAGGGTTTAATGGTATCACTAATTTTTTTATAAGAGATAGAGTTCTACATATGATAGTATAGCATGCATTGCTTGATTCATTGCACACATACCCTTCGTCATTTCAAATAAACTCAATTATATGCATGGTTAGCTTGTTCTTCAATTATAGTCAATAGTAAATGTATGAATTCATTGTTTCTGTCAATATCATTATTTTCAATATTAAGTGTATGTTGTTTACTAATCATTGTGTTGGTTCAATACAGAGGAAGATAAATGTGCAAACAAATACCTAGAAATCTTCAAGGACAAAGCCTCAACAAAAGCGGAGGTGGAAAACTATGCCCACACACAAGAGAGGTGTGCATCTGCCACATAGCAATAAGGAGGATGTTGTCATTCCTGTTCAACAGCGAACTGAAGAACCAAGTAGTAAGGATGACGTAGAAATTGTTCTAAAGTAGCCAACTGAATCTGTAGTGCAAGCTAACCCAGCTGTATCAACCAAAAAGGTTGCACCAAGGCAGGAATGGACCTAGGCTGACATGGACCATGCCCTTGAAGATCTTGAATACTACGGCTGGTCAACTAGAGGTGAAACAAAAAAGTGGGGTATTCCTACCTCAACATTTTCCAATTGGCTAGGTGGTGTGACCACTACAAGAAGGAAAGGCCCCCCAACAGTCCTAATTGAGGAGGAAGAGTCATTGATTATTGAATGGTGCAAGAAGATGGTTGCTATTGATCAAGGTTTGGAGATCGTCAATTTGAAAATGGAAGTGGCCCAAATATGCAAAACAAGGAATAATCCCTTCAAGAATGGGCTTCCTGGCAAGTCATGGTGGACAGGATTCAAAAGAAGGCATCCTGATCTCTACTTGAGAACATCCCAAGATCAAGATAGAGACCGTGCTATAAATCTGAGGCAACTGGTTTTAGGTGCTTTATACGACACTTTGGAGAAGGCATATGTAGGAGGGAACTATGGATCGTAGAGGATTTGGAACTGTGATGAGACAAGGCTGCAAGCTGGCCGAAATGGTAACATGAAGGTGCTAGCCATGAAAGGTGTGAGAAGTGTTGCTTACATTATCCCAAAGAGTTAGGAGTGGATCACTATTCTAGCATGTGTAAACGTTGCAGGTCAAAAACTTCCAGGTTTTTATTTGTTCAAGAGCAAAAAAAAGTGCAAAACTACATGGCCAATTGTGAGCCAGGAGCATTGATGGTTGTTCAACCTCACACATGGATGACCAAAGAGATTATTTATCAAATGGCTCAAGTTATTTTCTATGCAAGTTCTTGGGGTTTGCTCACCTAGCCATATACATCTCTTGATATTTGATGGGAATGGCAGCCATGTAGCCTTCTCTACCATTACCAAAGCAAGGGAGCTTGGTATTGACTTGATCACCCTACCCGCCCACACATCACACAAGTTACAACCTCTTGATGTGAGTGTTTTCTCATCTTTCAAGTTTAACTTCAAAAAGGAAAGAACAAATTGGACCATTAGACATTCAAATTTGGAGATAAGAAGGAAAGAATTGGCTACACTTGGCAGCCTAGCTTTTCAAAAGTCATTGAATTTTTCAAACATTACAGTTGACTTCAAGAGGACAGGTATTTGGCCATTTGATTGAAATGCTTTGGATAATGACATGAGGGTTAGCAAGACATTCCACTTTGCTGCCCTCGAGGAAGCATCAACTGCTATAAACATTCTAAGCCTTTCCAACAATGGTTGGCAATCAATGAGGGTGAGTCTAATGTTGGAACTGCAGAAGTTGGAGATTAGTAAAATGGGATGAATGGTTAGTGTGTTCTACAATTGTTGTATGAAGTTAAATTTTAGTATGTTGTTTGAGAAATGGTATTAACTTAAGTAGGAGTCAACATATGGTTAGTATGTTATGCATTTGTTGTATGAAGTTATATTTTAGTCTGTTGTTACACTATGTACCATTGTTTGATATGTTGGTCATTTCCAATCACCTCAATTAGATGCATGGTTAGTTTGTTCTTCAATTACACTCAATCTTACATGTATGAATTTGTTGTTACACTATGTTTTCCATTTGTTGTATGAAATTATATACGCATATATGCAATATGCATATGCATTGCATATATGTAATACCCCTCCTCTTACTATTTGGATTTATTACTTTTCTATGCGTTCGTTTGCTTCTTGTGACTATGATGGTACTGTTATTGTGTGATTTGGTTAGTTAGACTTTTGATGATGCTGTTATTCCATTAGTAGACATGATCATTTCTTATGACATTGTGGTTGGTAATGTTAGTTGATTTTCAGAATTATGATATGATGCAGTGATTTAATTAGATATGTTATGAGATGATTGTTAGTTAGAAATGTTGATTTATTGGTTATATTATAATTGTTAGAATAGGTGTGATGAAGGACAACATGGCATCACTCGTTCGTGAGTGCCCTGCTATGTTGCGATTCCTTCTCACAATGTAGTATTTTGATTTAATGCTCTGATGTTATATATATATGCACATGTACACAACTTCATTTGTATGCAGGATTTGTAGGTACAAGTCTCGATTCCACCTGCTTCGGCAGGACAGGGCGAGCACCTATAGCCCAACGGTTAAATGTTGAAACATAGGTGACGATGAAGTCCTCCCGTCCCATGATGTCAGATCGTCTCGTTTGATTGGTATTGTTCATTTTTGTAATTGTCGTCAGTTGTGTTTGTGTGTTGTATTTTATCGTATTTTGATTAATGTTGGTACCTTGTA
This sequence comes from Sequoia sempervirens, assembly GCA_007258455.2. Taxonomy (NCBI): domain Eukaryota; kingdom Viridiplantae; phylum Streptophyta; class Pinopsida; order Cupressales; family Cupressaceae; genus Sequoia; species Sequoia sempervirens. The sequence goes on from VDFB02017914.1 coordinate 4,755, forward strand.
TGTTGTGGTATGTTCGATTTAAATAATGGAAGTAATTGTGTATTTTAATGTTGATTTATTTGTATGAAAATATTTAAATATTTTATTTATTTTTTTAAAGTCATGTGTTTCAATTAAATGATAATTAAATATTAAATGTGTGTTATTTATTTTAATTAATTATCTGGTTGAAGATAATTATTAGAATAAATTATTTAAATTAAATAGATAATGTATGTGCAAGAAAAGTGGTAAAAATAGAAATTAAAACAATAAAACAAATAAAAGAAGGAAAAGATTGTGAGAGCAAATTAGAAAAGAGATATGGGTAAAAAGCTTGCTTTTAAAGAATGATTTTCTTTTATTTTTGATTTTGGTTGAGTTTTTGAGAAGAGGGGATTATTATCTTTTTATTTAATTATGAATTGTTGTAAGTTTACACACACACAGATATTTGTTACAAAAGTTGGGCAAGAGAGGGGCTTTGTATTCTGAAATGTTAGAAAGGGTATTGATATCTTCTATTGTATTTGGAGGAGAGTTTTAGAGAGAGATTGTCAATCTGTTTCTGGTGAATGTTCTAGAGAGTCTTCTGAACAACAAAATAGGATTCAAGTTCGAAGGAAAAATTCTATAGAAGATTTGGAAGCACGAACAAGGAGCTCTTCGAAGTCATCAAAATTAAACGGGCTCCATCAAATTCTTAAAGGAGCGCAGGACTCCAGGTTCTAGATGTTTCATCCCATTCTTCTTTCTGTTTCAAAGAGAAATTAGATAAAGGAATGAATATGTATGGTTGATTGTTTGAAAGAAGAAGAAGACCTGCATTAGAAAATTTAATGATTCCTAGTTAGCAAACCAATAGGAAAAGATTATTGTCATTGAGAAAACATTATTTAGTTTCTTTTATAATTTGATCATAGATACTATTGTTTGTTTTTATAAACACATTTGATTTGAAAATATATATATAGATATTCTGATTAAAAAAAAAATAGTTTTAGTTGAATAATAAATTAGGTACAGAGAAACCTCTGTTGGTTGGAGTTATTAGGTATATTATTTCAGATTAACATATGTATATACTAATAGATATATAAATATATATTAAACATGTCATGTTTATTTTTATTTTCATACTTGGTTGTGGTAGGGTCGAAGCCTTGCTCAAGGCCGAATCTCTGGCCGTGCCTGTGCATGTCAGAAAATTTGAGATTTATTAATTAAATATTAAATAGAGAAGTGATAAAGTTTATTATTTATATTTTAAACCAATTCACGAAATTGAATTTCGCAGTATGAAGAATAAAAATTAAATAAAAATAAAAATAAATAAATTAATGAAGTTTTGTTTTAAAGGGTTAAGGGGGGGACGACTGGCCATACCCGCCCCTCTCCCCTTGTGGCGGCTGGCCACAGTAGTCCATACGGACTGCTGTGCGCAGCAGTCCGTAGGACTGCTGCGTACAGCAGCAGCCGTATGGGCTGCAGTGCTGCCGTAGCAGCAGTGAACCCAAGTTCGCTTTAATTTGTAATTTTTTTTTAATGTTTTTTTTTATATAAATCAAAATTTATATATATATATATATATATATATATATATATATATATATAATATATATATGTAGTTTTATATATATATATGTGTGTGTGTGTGTATATATTAATTTATATATTATTTTTTTTAAATATAACTATGATGTATTTTATAAATAAAATTATAATCATGTTATTTATTATTATTTATTCAAAAATGAAAATTATAATTATTTAATATTATTGATTCAAATGAAAGTTTAATTATTTAATTTTTAATGTAATTTATTACATTTTAGGAACGTGGTTTTGTATTGTTTTAAAATGTTCAAGGTTGTTTATAATTAGGTAATTGTTATATGTTTAAATGTTAGAGGAAGGGATTCTATAGTTTTTCTTATATGTTTTATTTTCGTGTCGTAATCTTCATAGTAAATTCTTATTGTATTTTCATATCTTGTAGATTTTTTCATGTAGATGGTTACTTAGAATACATATTGTACAATTACTTTTGTGTTATAGTGTAAAGGAATAAATTAAATTTATTATGTGGTTAAGTTGGAGAGTTATGTGAAGCGTTGATGAGTGACTTAGTAAAGTGAATAGAGGGGGATATTTATGTCAATTTTTGATAATTTGTGTAAATATTGATAGATTAGTATTATTCTTAATTGGGTTAGTTCTAAGTGGAATAGTTAAATGGGAAACATTAGAAAGTGAAGTTTTGCATAGGTGCCTTGTTCAATTGTGTGCTTGCACTATGTAAGTAAAAGTAGGTGATCTTCTATATGTCGATCTCTCTTGCACTCATTTAGTGGTTGATTTTAAGTCTTTTATTGGGATAGTTATATAAAATACCGGTGTTGGATTGATTTCTTTATTTGAGTGGACTAGTCTGTATTAAGTTTGTGCATTGGTTGATCGTTTTGTTGTATTAGTCATTGATTTTGTTGAGTTGTTTTGAGTCAAATTGTAAGATCATTGTGTGATTTATGGTTGGGTAACCTAGGAGGAGAAATAGAGGTCTCCCTTGGATACCGGTCGAGATTGTATCAAATTTAATGGTGAAGATTTTGTTGGGATGTTGCCACTCACTACATTATGGTTGTTGACTCGTTCTCGATATCTTGTTACTGTTGTTAGTTCTTTGATGAGGAAACCCTAGTGTAAGCCTTTTGAGGGTCTTCCAGTGGCTTGAGATTATTGGTAGTTGATGTTCTCTCTTTATGTGCCCTTGATGTGGCAAGTGTTTTGATATTATGGTTGTACATGCATTGTTGAGACTTTGGTTATGTGTTATAGTGAGATGGGTAATTCCTCGCATGGGTTGGTCTTGAAATTAATTGCTTTAATTGTTACGGTACAACCCTTGCCTGATTTTGATTTATGTTAGGGGTCTTAGGGAGAGTGGCTCTTCGTGGGCGCTGGCGCCTCAGTTGGAGGAAGTGCCAGGGGAACCCACGTAAGAGTAGTTAAACAAGTGATAACCTAAAAATAGAATTTAGGGGGATGGGTAGTAAAACATACAAGATAATTAAAACTGGATTCCTCATCTATGCATTAGGGCTACCGTAGACTAGTGATAGACTGAGTAGGTCGTGGTCGGCAAGGTCGTAGTCTCGTCTTCATGAGAGACTATCGGGTCCACATTAGCTACCTTATGGTGTCGGCGCCTCAGTTAGGAGGAAGGGCCAGGGGATCCCATGAGAGCTATGCGATGACACTCTCCACTAGACATCCTTGTTCTTGTTTCTTGTCACCTCTGGATATGGTTATATTTATGTTATTTTCAAGGGTTAGGGAATCCATAGATGGGTGTCGGCGCCTCAGTAGGAGGAAGTGCCAGGGGATCCCATGAAAGCTATGTGATGACCCTCTCCCCTTGACACCCTTGTGCTTTGCTTGTAGTTGCTTATGGATATTGTAATCTCTTTGTTGTTTCTGATTTTAGGGCTAGGGGATCCATAGTTGGGTGCCGGCGCCTCGGTTGGAGGAAGTGCCAGGGGATCCCATGAGAGCTATGTGATGATCCTCCCCTCTTGATACCCGTATGGCTTGTTTCTTGTTGCCTATGGAATGGTGTGTTGAATGGTTGATTTAGTGTTATTATGGAATCGTGTTTCTTTCATTGGTTCTGATTTATTTGGAAATGTATTTTGGGTGTTGGTTCGGTTCTTCTGGATATTGTATCTTGTGATGTCTTTGGTTCTTGTGAATTTGTCTCATGATTGCTAATTGGTGATGCTTCGTGTTATTGTGATGAGTTTCTTAGTTTTATCTCGTTATGTTATTTGTGAATGTTGATGGTTGTTTATTGTATACCTTGAGTTGTACTTGTTTAGTATCATGTTGTTGTTGAGTCGGTTTGACATTCATGGTTGGGTTCACTTCCTCGTCACCTCTGAGCACGGGGGGTGAGTTACTTGTAATTCACATGGTTGGATGGAACGTGCTCCGCACCCGTTGGGTTCCCCATCAGCGTCCTGTCTTCGTAGCATTTCCGGTTGGAGTTGTACTAGTGATCATTTGTACTTTATATTTCATTATACTTGTATCAATCCCCATGTTGGGAAATTCAATGTAATTCATTTATCAAAGAAAATTGTAATGTAATATTATAACGATGATGTAATAGTTAGGCTCTTTTATAACTCTATAAAGAGATTTATCATGGATGTAATTATGCAATGTTTAATATTCTCGCATCATGGTTATTGGATGTATCCTTATCCTTGGTTATCATTATAAATGATATTGTTGTAAACTTTATTTTTGTTTCCGGTTAGTTGTTGCGATGTAACCTTGCATGCCCCAGAGAACTAAGTGTGTTAATGTGATGTGATGTGCTATGTGAATTATGGTTAAGTGTTGTTACATGGTTAATTTAATTAATTAAAAAAAAATTATTTGCATTGTGTGTGTGTTCTCTGGGGTTTGCAAGGCGGGCATTACAATATATGCATATGTTGTATGAAGTTAAATTTTAGTATGTTATTTGAGAAATGGTATTAACATAAGTAGGAGTCAACATATGCAATATGCAATATACATATGCATATATATGTATATGTTGTATGAAGATAAAATTCAGTACATGTTGTTTGAGAAATAGTATTATCATAAGTAAGAGTCAACATATGCATATGTATGTGGATACTGTCAGCAATTGCCTTTTCTATTTTCATTTAAATTACATGGATTGGATTTGTTTTTTCTTCAATTACTATCAAACTTACATGTATGAATTTGTTGTTTCACATTCTAGTGAACCACTTGAACCAACAGTATTGGGAGACCACAATACTATTGGAGACATATCTCTTTCCCTTCCAACTCCACCTGAGTAGCCCTCCTAGTTCTTAGATGGTGTTGCCAATCTTGGTACGGATATGCATGTGGATGAAGAACAGAGTCTTTCAATGCCATCTCCACTACACAACATGGGTCCGAATACGTTAGTACATTTCTATGCTGATTGTGGAGACAGTGATGGTGAGCAGTTAGGAGATAAAATAGATGCTACAGATAGTGAGATGCTAGAAATAAATAATGTCGATTTGATTGAGCTTTTTGGAGGCCAACAAACTTCACGCATCTCACAATTCTTGAAGCTACCAGTTCATGTGGTGAAAGACAAGTCTAATAAGGTAGTTGACCATGGGATCAAATTGCAAAGAGGATCCCAACTCCTAACTACTGATGACTTCATGGCAATGCTAAGTGAGCAAGACAAAAAGAAGAAGGAACTAGAAGAACTGAAATTGAGGAAGAAGCAATAGCTTGCAGAGCATAAGATAGAAAGTATTGCAAAATTGGAGGCAAAAAGTCTTATGAGAATTGAAAAGGAGCTGCAAAAGAAGGAGAAGGACAAAAAAAGGGAGGACCAATGGAGAGAAAAGGAAGCCACAAAAAGGGAAAAAGAGTTGGAGAAGGCACAAGTAAATGGTGCAAAGGAGAGGCAACTCAACAGTCCTCTAAATCCCTTGCCTGACTGCCATAAGATCTTCATAGATTTCATATCTATTTAATGCCCCCAATATTATCCATCACCTACCCAAGCTACCATCCAAACATTTCAGAGTTGGAGTCCTCACTCGCTCTCCTATACACATTCACCTAGCCCCACAAGAAGCCAACCATATGAGAGTTGGAGTACTCGTTTGCAGGCCTATCAAACCTCACCCACCCCAAGCATAATCCAACCAACTCAATCATGGAGTCCACCACAAGCCACATCCAACTTAAAATACAACTTGCCATCAAATTTTAGTTTTCCTAGATTTTTTGATTGATTTGAATGTTTGGTTGCTAGTTTTTTGTTGTGAACTTCTTGATGGATTCGAAACAATGTTTGAAATTTTTTTATTTTGAATGTTTCTAACTTGAAACATCAGTATGGATACCATAGGGACAACATATTCCATCATGTTATTGTCTATCTCTGCAATATGAAACATATGTATCTATCTATCTTTGAGAGAGGAAACTTATGTATCTATCTATCATAATATATACATATATGTATCATAATGGTGTATCATTCTGTTGTTTTAAGTTAATTTTCAAATTCAGTATGTTGTATCATTCTATGCAGCATACATATGTATGGTAATGTTGTATTCAAAAAGGTTGGAAATATTTTGACCATAACAGAGCTTAAAGGGAGACTGGTTGATGACAACATAAAGGATGGTTATGGAAATTAACAAGGCGTCCACTCATTTAAATGTAAATGGACAAGGAAATTACTGTCAATATGCACACACATATGCATATGCTGACTCCTACTTATGTTAATACTATTTCTCAAACAACATACTAAAATTCAACATCATACATTGTATGCATATATGCATATCAAACAATGCTACATAGTGTAACAACAAATTCATACATGTAAGATTGAGTGTAATTGATGAACAAACTAACCTTGCATATAATTTAAATGTAAATGGAGAAGGAAATTGCTAATAGTATGCACATACACATGCACATGCACATGAATATTCATATGCATATACATATGTTGACTCCTGCTTATGTTAATACCATTTCACAAACAACATACTGAAATTTAACTTCATAAAACAATTGCATATATGCATAAGTATATCTAACAATGGTACATAGTGTAACAACAAATGCATACATGTAAGATCGATTGTAATTGAAGAACAAATAAACCATGCATATAGTTGAGCTGATTCGAAATGAATAACATATCAAACAATTGTACATAGTGTAACAAAAAATTCATACATATAAGATTGAGTGTAATTGATGAAAAAACTAACCTTGCATCTAATTGAGCTGATTGGAAATGAACAACATATCAAACAATGGTACATAGTGTAACAACAAATGCATACATGTAAGATTGATTATAATTGAAGAACAAACTAACCATGCATCTAATTGAGCCTATTCAAAATGAACAACATATCAAACAATTGTACATAGTGTAACAACAAATTTGTACATGTAAGATTGAGTGTAATTGAAGAAGAAACTAACCATCCATCTAATTGAGGTGATTGGAAATGAGCAACATATCAAACAATGGTACATATTGTAACAACATATTGAAACATAACTTCATACAACAAATGCAGAACATACTAACCATATGCTGACTCCTACTTATGTTAATACCATTTCTTGAACAACATACTGAAATTTAACTTCATACAACAATTGCATATATGCGTATGCATATTCCAAATACGCATATGCATATTTGAATATATATGCATATCTAACAATGGTGCATAGTGTAACAACAAATGCATACATGTAAAATCGATTGTAATTGAAGAACAAACTAACCATACATCTAATTGAGCTGATTCGAAATGAACAACATATCAACCAATTGTACATAATGTAACAACAAATTCATACATGCAATATTGGGTGTAATTGAAGAACAAACTAACCATGCATCTAATTGAGGTGATTGGAAATGAGCAACATATCAAACAATGGTACATAGTGTAACAACATACTGAAATATAACTTCATACAATAAATACAGAACATACTAACCATATGCTAACTCCTTAAATGTTAATACCATTTCACAAACAACATACTAAAATTTAACTTCATACAACAATTATGCATATGCATATGCAACATATCTAACAATGGTACATAGTGTAACAACAAATGCATACATGTAAGATTGATTGTAATTGAAGAACAAACTAACCATGCATCTAGTTGAGCCGATTTGAAATGAACAACATATCAAACAATTGTACATAGTGTAACAAGAAATCCATACATGTAAGATTGAGTGTGATTGATGAACAAACTAACCATGCATCTAATTGAGCTGATTGGAAATGAACAACATATCAAACAATGGTACATAGTGTAACAACAAATGCATACATGTAAGATCTATTGTAATTTAAGAACAAACTAACCATGCATGTAGTTGAGTTGATTCGAAATGAACAACATATCAAACAATTGTACATAGTGTAACAACAAATTCATACATGTAAGATTGAGTGTAATTGATGAACAAACTAACCATGTATCTAATTGACTTGATATTAACATAAGTAGGAGTCAACCATCATCACAAATAGTTGTAAGGGAGAGGGGCCGATATTTACAGACACTTTAATTGAAGAACAAACAAAGCATACATCTAATTAGGTTCAATGTATATATGTATATGCATGTGCATATGCATATACATATAGGCATATGTATATGTACATGTATCTATGCATATGCAATGCTACATTGGATGGAGAGTGTAATGAATGGAAGGTACGGTGCATTATATGATGGAGATTGCAATGCTACTGCTAGTTATGCTTATGCATCGTTCCTTCCTTCGTTCCACTCTCCACCTAAAATAACTTCACTTTTTCCTTTGCATATGCATATATACATATACATATACATATACATATGCATATGCATATACATATGATCACTTGAATAGACATGTAATTGTAGAACTACAACTTTCATATATATAATGGTAGTATTATAACACTATCATACACTCCCTAGTTTTAGGTGGCATGCACCTATGTTTTGGCCAAAGTATGTATGTATGTCTGTATAGTATACAAACATGCATACATGTATGTGTGTATACTTATACACACATACATGTATGCATGTGTGTATACATACTATATACACATGCATACATGTATGTGTGTCTACATACTAAACACACATACATCTAGGTATGTGTGTATAAGTATGTATGTCTATGTCTCAAATATAGACATACATACATACATAAATAATTATGTAGTATGTATGTATGTATGTGTGTATACATGCATACATAATATTTTATTGTTTAGTGTAATATAAAGATGTTGAATATTATATCAATTTAAAAAGAAATGTTTTGTCAATAAAAAATTAAAATGATTACTAAATTGACTAGGAAAATTGTATAAATGATTAGTCAATTAAAAAAAAAAATGATTATGAATTTGACTAGGAAAATCCTATAAATGGATATGATTGTATTCCCTAAAACTCCACGATTCAAGTAGAGATGAAGGAAAAAGAAGAGTGGACGATGGGGGTCAGGAATTTTTGAGTGAGGGGTTCATGACAATGGTCAAAAGAGCCAAGTAAAACATAGGTGCATAAAACCCTTCATAGTCGAGCTACAAAAACACACGAATGGTATGTATATGTATACACACAATCGACAAAAAATATACACATACTGCCACTATACATATGCAAATTATAGAGGTATAAAACACAAACAAAGCTCTATATGAATGGTGGACTATGTGCATATGTGTGTATACACACATATATATGCATATATTTCAATTATAGAGGTATAAAATGAAAACAAACACATATATTATAGTGGTGTCTGTGTATATGTGTGTGTAGACATATAAATATAGATATATATAGACATATACACACAGTTGGTCGTATATACACATAAATGTAACTGTATACATGCATATACACTCAATGGTCCATTTATATGCATATATATAACTGTATTCTCACATATAGACATAGTCAGCCATTATATAGTTCTATTATTGAAGGAAAATTACATTTGTGGGTCATTGTTGTGTGTATATGTGTATGTACACAGATATATATGCATATATATACATTTATATGTATATATATCTATGTATACACATTTACAAACAGTCAGCCATATATATGCATATATATATATCTATAAAGTCACATATACACACAGTAAGTGATAATATACACAATAGCGGCCATGAATAAGCTGCAACAAAGCTTTATTACATGATGAAAGCATTACAAATTTTTCTTGCTATTTTAACAAAATAAAATCACAAGAAAAACCTAGAAAAATCTTGCAATGCATAGTTACTCCCTGAGTGAGGTTGGAAGACAACCTCACTTGCGTAGCAAAAAGTTATATAGTTTCTTTTTGCTAAATATGGTGTTGATAAACATAGAAAGCACAAAAAATGTATCACCACCACTTGGCCATGTCCTCACCATCATCGAAATCAATCCTAACCAAAGCTGGTTTTGAATACAACCACTAAAAATGAATGATGCCTCATGAATGGGTGTTTCGTGAACATAAAGCAAGACCAAGTGAATGGTGTGCATGCCAAGGTGGTAGGCATTAAGACCGATGGCAAGAAATGTGTAGTAGTTAATGCACATTAACTAGGACTGCTAGTTGCAAGTATTGGCATGGTGCCAAACAACCATCGGTCATACAAATGTCTGTGATAGGTATACACCTAATTTTTAGATTTTTTTGGCAATTTTTAGAAATTGCCCCCAAAACCTTGGAAAGCGTGCTCAAAATCTCTCCAAATTTTTATTTCAAACTGCTAGCTCGACATTGAAGGCACATGGCAAAAAAAATTAGTTGACTTGGACGCTAATGTCATAGACCCCTCGCTCAAAGTTACCCTACCCACCATCAGTTTGCAAGGATTGGTATAGTTTGCGAGAAACTGCATAAAATGAATAAAGTCTGTAAATTCATAAAGTATCTCCTTTATTCAAAACCAAAACAACCAACTTCTAATTGAGATGTCTGTGGAAATAAATTTTAATAGACTAACACAATTTATTTCCTTATGGAAGACTTAATAATAAGGACAGAGAGAGACAATCTAGTCAATGAGAATTTAGGGCTTGAAGAATTATAACTTTCTATGACTATCATGTAGCAGCAATACCCAAAGTTTTAATGCTATCTATAAAACATCAAATCACTTCAAATCAGCCAGATCTGTGTCACGTCACATGTTATCATTAGCAGCTACAAAAAATAATAAATGGTACATACAAATCCAAGCTTAATGCATTTATTATTGTTACTATAAAGTTGAGATTTTAATTACCACTTATCTCTCTTGAATTACATGCAAGCTATACATTAAGCTGTATATAAAGAGTAAGGATTTATCTGTAACTAAGAAATTAATGCGAAAGGCCAAGGAACTTGGATATAATGACGAAGAGGCTTCTCATATGCAGGCTCTCTAATTTTAGGATACTAAAGCTCTCTACTTGAACTATCTCGCCAACTCATCTTCATTTGTGCATGTACTACCATTGTGTGGGAATCTGACGGCGATAGCCATTGCATAATTTTTAAGAGTGGGAGTTGAGTAAATGAGCTAAAATAAGCGTACGGTCTAATATAGATACTACCTTTTCACTAATTGGGTACATTCTACAGATGTTAAAAGTTTCGTATAACAGCTAGTTGAGCAACTTTAAAGCAATTCTTCTGGAAAATGTAGTTATTATACCAGCTACCTAAATTGTTGCCAGCTAGTGCATCGCGCAATATGGTTTGACACGAAAATGTCTTTGGGCACTACAAACCCAACTTTACAAATTCTGGGAAATGCATAAAGCATCTCATTAAAACCATGTTTTAGAGACATTGATTTATATCCTTATGGAAATTTTTAATAGTGAGTGAGAATTTAGGTTTTTGAGAATTATAAGCATGTCGCCCTTTGTATGACCATCAAATCACATCAAATTAGCCAGATCTGTCGACAATCCCTTCAAATCACGTCACACGATATCATTAGCAATTACAAAATTCAAGCTTAATTTATCCAAGCAGTTACAAAATGGTACTTGTAGATATGAAGTATGAGTGATGTTGATAACAATACTGAATTCATTGTTGTTACTTGAAATTTGAGATTTTACGACATATCCATTATTACTACTTAACTATTCTCCCTTGAATTACACGCAAATTGTACATAGAACGCTCATGATGCACACATAACTGTTATTGTATTAAAGTCGACATTATATCAATGCAACATATCCAGAGAGTTATGAGCATAAGCACCAATATTAATAAAATTGATTACAACCATTTAATACAATTTCTGCACTACTCAACGACTTTTGCTTGTATAGAGATGAAATTTGACCCCATCATTTTTTATGTTTGCTATCCTATTTTATAGTTTTTAAAATGTTAAAAATCTTTATAATTATATCCTTATAATCAATTTTAGGAAAATGTATTAAGGATGTTTATAAGTATCATTAGCAATTTTTATTGACTTGAAATGGGCTAGGAGGTAGTGAAGAGCTACAAGAAATGAGATATTTTCAAGAAAAACTAAATTATGAGTAATCTTTAATTATTTTAACGAAGCATTTTAATTAGTGAATTTGAAATATGAAAATAATATTTTTTATTAAAAATATTATAAATATATAAAATATGATTTGATTATATATAAATTTGTAATTGTTAAAAATAAAAGGTATAGATAATTTTATAGTGTAATTATTTTTGTCATAACATTGCAATTATTTATGTACATTGATTTAATAAAATAGATTTTATTTTTAAATGATAACTTTTAATATTTTTAAAATAATCAAAATTCTATATTCTTAAACTTCCAAACAATTAAATGTGTTTTTATATGGTATAAAAAAATATTTAAAATATGATAGATTTGGTGAAATTCATTAGAATTAATAACCTTGGTTACTTCTTTTACAAATGTATACAAAGTGTGTATGGTGTTTTGACATTCAACTTTAATCTTTTGGATTTTCAAATCACTCATATTATTTTGTAGTAAATATATAACTATGATTAGAGAAATTCTATCAAATAATTTTATTTTTTTTGTAAAACAAGACTCCTCCATGATAGTTATCATTGCTCTTGAATAAAAAAACAAATATTGATCTTTGACAAGATTTATGAAGTAAAAATTGTTTTGGAATATAATAATTATGTTTAAAGGGTCTTATTAGTTTACTTCTTGAACAACAAAATTAATTAGTGTGGATTTTGGAATTGGATTTCTTACAGGTGGCATTCCTTATGGGAATCAAACCTTTATTAATATCATGCTTGTTGCTCTACTTTCCCATGACTAAACTATTGTTTGTTTATTTGAATAAGTAATTTAAACTCAAGGTAGCATAAACTCAAGGTAGCATATCCTTGTTTGAACACTTTTTTCATATGCACATTGCATATGGGATGGCAAAAGAAGGAAAATTTTTAGAACAATCCACTTTAGGATATTCCTTAAGAGCTTCAATTTTAGTTACAAGTCACTTTCTAACTAATGTTGAAAGGACTCCAAATATTTGCATACTATTGTATCCAATCTTGCTCCATGTAATTTAGAGGGAGTATATTGATTATGAAGAATGGTAAATTGTTTCAACAATCTTACCAATATCTAACATGTCAAAATCATCATCACAACGCTTGTTACAAACCATATTTAGATATTTTAAGAAGCCACCAATGACAATATCAAACCCTCCTACTATCTATATTAATTTCTCCAAGGTTAGAATTAATTTTGACATACTAGGCTTCTTGACTAGATATCTGTGAAGCCCTTGTTTCATGCTCACCTTCTAACTTTTGTAGCAAACATACTAGTACTAATGTCTACTTAAAAATATCTAGTACCTTATAATAGTGATGACAGTCTTTGAAGCTTTATAGATTGTCTTCTCTATTAAGACTATCTACTCTTGGTCATTAGTTATAACCTTCCACATGTTTACTATGGTGGTATTTACTTGGCGATATCTTCATTTGGCAGTGGTAATGATTATGCCCTTAGCCATATTTATCTCTTAGCCTTAATTATTTTTTATTATCCTTTTATGACTGACATATGATTCTTGTCATGTGGTCATATGCTCTTGATGTTAGCTTGATCTACCCTTTGTTTGTCATATGTCAAGGCTACTATATACATCATTTTATGTCTTGGTCCCTTACAAAGGATCATCACTCAATCCTCTAAAGAGGATACTCTATTATTTTCATAGTCATAGTTCATTGCCCTTGCTATCATGCTTTGAGATTATCAAATCTTCATCTTCTCTTCTATGGCTTTGATAGCGAGGGTTTAGATATCTTTTGAGAAGAAAAAAAAATTCCTTTTCAAAACTTAACTAAAAGATGATTGTAGGTTGTAGGATCGTTTACACAAAAAAATTTCATTGCTTTTCACTACACAAGGTTGATACACTAGGAGGCTAGTATACTAGGAAGTGGCGAATGGGTCTCTATTAGGGTTTTTGGAAAGTGCTTGTTGGGTTTTGTTTCTCTCAATTTGCAACTCTAGAATCTAGATGTTCACGGCTTCATGCCTCATTAAGGACTCATTTTCCTTTAGTGGCGAATGGATCCCTATTAAGGTTTTGGAAATCAATTTTTGGGTTTTGTTCTTCAATGTCTGCACTCCTAGATCCTTGGTTTTTAGCTCCCGAAAGTATGAAACAAATCCTATAGAATAATTTCCATGATCTTGCATTGTAGATGAAAACTTTTCCAAATTTTCTCCAAATCTCACTCTTCAATCTAAAACCTGCAAACACACATCCAAGAGAAAAAAAAACTTGTTGAAGGTTAGAGATAGGGGTTTGCCTTACTCAAAACTTGTTTAGGTAATTAAACCTTATGATGAAATGATGAAACATGAACATGAAACATGAAACATGAAACAATGTGAACCATCAATTTTAAGGGTGGTCTATAGGCTTTTCTTGCACTCTTAGGATCTTTCACCTAAAAGGAGAGAAAAAGAACACCAAAATTGAGGTGGTTCACTCAAATAAATAAATGCAAGATGGAATTTAGACTAAATGAAATTATCTAAATGTAACAAGATGATGAAATTGATTGATTAAGTATGCAAAAACCTAAGAAATGTAACTTGCTTGAAAACACATTGTGTAATGTAAACACACCTAGAAATGAATGCAAATTGCAACAGAACTTAATGAAACTGAAATTGTGCACCTAGAATATGGATGGAGATTGGAAATGACTTCTAGAATGCTGATAATCTTCATTTTTAGGCCTGGTACGAATCATTTTCCATTCTGGGTGAATTGGTCCAAGTTCTGTGAAACTATTCTGGAACCCGTTTCAGACAAATGGGTGTCTAAAATTGCAAAAAATCAAAAATTAACTTGGAAGTGGGACTCATTCACCACCCATGGTGAATGAGTCCACTTTTGAATTTCTAAATATTCAAAGGTGGAATCAAGAGCTTTTGGTCTACACTTTCTACTTCTCTAGGTGTTTGGTTCTGAAACTGTCAAATTCAAGCATGAAAGTGACTTTTTGTGGGTATTTTGACTTGTCCAATGAAGATATGACTTGAAAAAAATTACAATGTAATATTCAATGATTTCCAAGCCTCCAATATGCCTAAATCTACAAATACACAAGACAAGAAAAAGAAATGTTGGATGTTAAGGCATAGGGGTTTGACTTGGTCAAACCCCTTTTAGGTAATTAAACCAAAATGATGAAAGAATGGAATGAAACATGAACTAATGAAGTTAATACCTTGACATGATGTTTGATCTTGAATTTTTACAACAAAACATGAAGAATCTACCCTTGAATGTCTAGAAATTGATATCTTAATGACTTGAAATGATGAAACCCTAACTTGCTTGACTTGAGATGGAAGAATAATGGATGGATAATGAATATTGGTTATGATTTAGGGTTTAGAGAGTTTATTTTATAGGAAATTCACCTTATTATCTTGTAAATTGGATCCCTAAGGCCAACATGTAAAAATAATAAACTTAAATTTCAATTTTTCCTGCTTAAAGGTAAAAAATGGACTAAATGGGACTCATTCACCACCCATGATGAATGGGTCCCACCTGGATGGGACTGGTTCACCACATATGGTGAATTAGTCCCAGTGGGGCCCATTTTCTAGCCAGGTTCTTAGAAGATAAGAAAAAAAGGTTTATATGATCTGTCTATGTTAGTTATTTCATCAAATATTGCCTCAAGATGCACAATATGGGGTAATAGGGGCCTACTAATGATGATGTAAAGGTCAATTAGGGCTTGGGACACAAAATTCAATGTGAAAGTGTGATTAAATATACTTTACAACACTAAAATGAGGTCAACACCGTTTAGGAAGGAACAAGAACCAATGTGAATGTGTAAGACACATTACAACACTAGTTTAACATTAATTTATCTTACAAGCCTTCTATATTGATGTGATAATGTTATTAAACACATTTTATAATGTTGAATTAGGGGAAAATAAGCTCATTAAGTCTAGAAAAGTAGGAAATTCCTTTACAACACTTTGCAACACCTTTACAAGACATCACTAAATGGATTTAAAATGGTCCAAAACCTAGCATGGAAGTGTAAAACACCTCACAACACTAAATCAGGACCTCCTTAAGTTCAATTTATCATGAATTATTCCCATGTCAAGCAAGAAATACTTTTTTCTATGGTACACAATGATACCTTAAATGATGTCTTGTAATGTAAATCTACAAAATAACATGAAGTGGCCATGCAAAATATAGATCTTGATCTCGAATTAGATATGAAACAATGCTTGCAAATGGATCTTCAATAATAAATCAACACACATTAGCTCAACCACATGCTTGATGCATTATTCCTTTGACATGATGAAATGATCTTGAATTGTTGCAATAAAACCTTAATAATCTACCATTGAATTCCTTTGGAAGTGCTCTATAATGCTCTTGTGAAAGTACTCTTATGATCACTTGAACTTGTTAGGTCACTTAGGATGAAACTATTTGAATTAACCTTATATTTATACTAAATTTAAGGTTTAACCCCAAAATTCAAATAATCCAAGCTGGCATCAAATCTAGGATTTAAAATCATTAAAATATTGCCACAAATAATTTCAAAAAGGGGTGTCCTAGGTAAGGAGGACCCATTCACCCAAAGTGGTGAATGGACCTCCTAGCACAATTTTCTAGGACCAAGCTTCAGGGAGGCGAAATAACATTAAAAACCCACCCCAAATATGCTAAAAAAAGGGTTTCCTAGGAATGGAGGACCCATTCGCCCAAAGTGGAGAATGGGTCCTAGAACAATTTCTTAGGACACAAACCTTGCCAATTTAAATGTTATGCAATATCATTAATGAGTGTCAGGATATATCTTTCAAAAAATGTAATTAATAAGGCTTGGTTTTGAATTAAAGGGGCCAATTAAGCTCTAATTAACCTCAATTAATTAATAAAGCCCTAGATTAGTGTGAAAGTGTAAGAAAACAATTTACAACACCCTAAATAAGGCACAATTAAGTACATTTTATCATTAATTGTTAGTTCCCAAGCTAAGCGTGAAAAAGGGTTACTTTTTCTACGCTACACATCCTAAAGAGAAAACTATGGTAGTACTCTCAAACACTCCCCAAAATTTGAGTGATAAACAAGTCAAAGAGGTAAACCACCCACTTTCTATGTGTCTTTTATTATAGGAAACCATCTTTCCCATAATTGAATGATTGACTTAGGTGCTACTAGCTCAGTTATGCCAAAGAAAATAGTTTACAAGTTAGGATTATAATACCAACCCCTCTCTAAAGGAGTAGTACAATTAGATGGAACAAACATTAACACAAAGTCATGAAAGGGTTAAGCCTCACACTACTTGCATTTCCTAACTTCTTTATTCCTCAATATATCTATGCAGTTGACTATCCCCCATACTTTTCTTTGTGCCTCTCAAGAGACTTCACAACCAAGATAGGTGGTTACTTGTCATCTGATTGGTCACACAAGTTTTTAGGACAAGGTATGGCACCAAAGTAATAGTAAAATTAGAATCCATTACCAAAGACCATATTGATCCTTATGTCCCTAGTGCTATTGATGTAATTTGTACCATTTTTTACCATGTAAATTCCTAGTTGTTTAAGAGTCTTACACACACAAAAAATGCATATATGATATAATTTTAGATGAATAGGTAGTTGAAAATAATGATGATTCTTCCCAAGAATAGTTGGAAGAAGGAAGCTTTGAAGTGTACATGATCCATGAGCAAGAGCATAGCATACCAAACCTCACAAAGGATCAAGAATGATAGTAAGACCAATATCTCAATGAGTGTTGGAAGTTATATTTTGATGGATCAAGGAGTAAAAATGGTGTTGGAGGTGGTGCAATGTTTACATATCCTCAAGGTGAGAAATTATATTATGCTTTTAGATTTTGTTTCAGCTATACCAACAATAAAACTAAGTATGAAGCACCAATTCATGGGTTAGAATTGTAAAGAAAGAAGAAAATCAGTTGTTTGCAAGTCTATGGGGATAGTGAATTAATTTCCATCCAAGACGTCTCCATGTCACCAAGAATTATTTTTAAATTCATAAGCATAGGGTATGGGACATTATTGGATATTACCACGCTTTTAACTTGTTGTCCATATCTAGGAATCAGAACAAGCATGCAAATAATTTAGCGATCATATGTGCATAATATGATGTTCTAAGTGAAATCACAAGATGTAAATAACAACACTATGTCAAGTTAGTTGTTAGCCCTTCTATAGCTGACAATAATGTTCACTAGAAAGTCTTCGATAGTGATGAGCATATTTCAAGCTTCTTGGTTGAAGAGGTTGAATTTTTTAGCTAATAACCAAGAGAAGTTGCAACAACAATATAGTGATCAAATTATACAATTGATGTCCAATAAGCTACTTAAAGGATTGGTCATCTTATAATCTATGTTTAATATTGATGATCAATCAAAAAATGACAAAACCAACATTACGGTGAAGAAAGAACCCTCTTAAAATGTTAAAATTTTCAAGGACAATTCCTCAAGATTGGAAAAGTATGCACTAACAATAAAAATAGGCTTTTGTTTCCTTTTTCAAGAATTTGTGTCGTAGAAAAAAAGGACCCTTTGCTTGACATGTAATTAATGGGATCAATGATGTCTTAATCTAGTGTTGTGAGGAATTTTATGCATCCACACTAGGTCTTGGACCCTTGAAAATCAAATAAAATGCTTTTAATGACATCTTGTAAAGGTGTTGTAAAGTCTTGTAAAGGACTTTCACACTTTTCTAACTTAATTAACCTATTTATTCCTAATTCAACATTATAAAATATGTTTAATAACATTATTACATCAATCTAGAAGGTTCTTAACTTAAACTTAATGTTAAACTAGTGTTGTAATGTGTCTTGCACAATCACATTGGTTTTTGTGCCTTTCTAGGCTATGTGGACCTCATTTTAGTGTTGTAAAGTGTATTAAATAACACTTTCACATTGATTTATGTGTCCCAAGCCCTATTTAATATTTACATCACCACTAATAGGTCTCAATTAACCCATATTGTGCATCTTGAGGCTTTCATTGATCAAATACTCAACAAAGTTGCAATTTAAACCTTATTTCCTTATCTCCTAGCTTCTTAGCTATGAGAATGGCCCTTGTGGGACCCATTCGCCATGCATGATGAATTAGTCCCATCCAAGTGAGACCCATTCGCCATGTGTGGCGAATGAGTCCTATCTAGCCCCATTTTGACCTTTGAGTGGGAAGAAGTGAAATTTAAAGTTTAATTTCACTACATGTCAGCCTGTGAAAAGACTGCAAAAGCTGGAAAATGAAATGAAATTCTAATTGATAAAATAGAGGAAATAAATATAAATTGCTATCTTATGCTACGAGTACCTAACACTCAAGACTGTAACTATCAACACTAAAGAACTTAATTCTTTTTTAATATGAAACCAACATGAAGCTACAAAATTCAATTCAAAACTACAAAATAGCATTCATGAATTACACATGTATATAATAGGAATCTACTTAACTAATTTTAATATTGCATAATTTAATCTAATAATAGAAATTAAAATGGAACAACAATACCTTAGGTGGCCCTTGCATGAGTTGCTACTTCCATAGAAGTTTTCAACATGTACTTACTTGAATCAACAATTCATGATATCAAATAATTCTCTTTATTGCATAAAACCCCTGAAATCTTACATATAATCTAACAATAATCTAGTAGAGATTTTGTACTTAATCACACATATATATTGTTGTAACTGGTACCAATAAACTAGCTAACAATTAACAACTAAGAACAAAGATTAACAACTACTAGATTTACTCCTTGACAATAGATCCTGCAATATAGGGTCTGTGAGGAGTTTAATTCCTCTAGGATTGAAAATAGACGCATAAAGTAGTTGTTCATTGTTCCTCAAAGATAGGAAGAGGACTTAGTCTAATGACAAAAATTGATAACTATTAAGTAGGAGGTAGAGAAGCTAATTTAGAACTTTTTGCTTAACAGTTAACTATCATGATAAAGATGTGTTCCTGAGGACAGTCACATCATGAATTAGCCCTATTCAAAGAAGACTTCTTCTCCTCTCGGTAGTCTTGTTCAATGAGAAAAAGTATGATGTGGCGACTCACAGTTGATCATTGAATGATCACATCCACTCTCTACTGGAAGTGTCATGTTGTGGTTGTTTTGATCTCTCCCTTGCAACCATCAACAATCCTTATGCTACGAGCTGAAAATCCTATTGATGTGGGTTAATAGTCTCTCTTACTACAACATGCTATTTTCATTCATAAGGCATCCACATTATTGACAATCATAATTGAACATAGAAACATTTTAAATCCTATAGAAATTCATACATCCATTCTAGCATATATCAACATAACTCATTTATATTTCCACATACTTAATTCTATTTTAAAGTGTATGAAAGGCATATAAAAGATGTATAACATCTTGGTAATGTCTTTGAAACTTAGTAGATGAAAGTATAGAAGTATAAAATAGTAAAGAAAATTGGCCATTATTTTTACCCATCATTTCCCCCCAACTAAACCATTGCTTGTCCTCAAGCAATACTTAGAGTTGAAGGTTATATTACAGGGCCATCTCTTTGAAATCTACTAGAGAGTCCAATCCTTTTCCTTGCTTCAAGTAGTAACCTTTCTGATTTGAGAGCTTTGCCAACCTTTTATTTTTTGCTGCTTCATCTCCCCCTTGTTTCCTCTTTGACTAGTGTGGTATAGGAAACATGGGGATAGGAGGATGGAAGATTAGTGGGAACCAAGCAACTCCAATTCTCATTGGAATTAAAATATATTTATGAGACTTGTGGATCATGGCTGCATAATTGTAAATAGAGTGTGGTTCCATTCTCTTGTGTTTTGGCATAAGCTCATATCCCATATTCTCTAAACAAAGTTAAAGGCCTCCTAGATGGTACCTATTGCTAGTTCTTTCATTTTTTAATAATATCTTTCTCTACCTTCCATAATCTTTTTTCTAACTCCCCTATGATCTAAGAGATCCAATCATTGATCTATCATTGCATTTGGGTCTACAACCTCCTTTCTTAGCTGTAAGGGGATATATTTTTCTTTCTCATGGTATTCTTGTAGAAGTTTCCCATTTGGTTCTTATTTCTAACTTAAGAGTCCAAAAACATTATTTGGAGATTCCCTACAAACATTAATGGGTTCCATGTAGTTCCATTTAAAAGAAAAAAAATTGTGTAAATAAAACACACACAATTGATCTTGCATTTTAGGTGTGGATTTCTAGAAAGTGCCTAAGAAGAAAATTTTCTTGTTCATGGCAACACCTAGGTCACTAATCATCTGACTAAATTGAAAACATAAAAATAAATCATGCAAAACAAGGGATAAACCCTAGTAGGTGGTCGACATTTCATCAGATGTATTGTTTTATTGGCCAATTCCTCAATTCATACTTTCAATTTCTTCAACTCTATTTCTTGCTTCTCAATTGCCATGGTATGATTAGATATCATTTCAAAATTTTCCCTTTCCCATCTTTTTCTTTTGGAGAGAATAGTCATGTTCTTTTCCATAACTCAATACCTAATGGCATAATAGTTGATCTAGCAAGGGTCTTTATGTGTCCAATTGAGTTCTTTGGGACTAGATCTTTTTCCATTTGTCTCCAACATTGCAAGTTGTGCCAATATGTCCAATTTTTACCCATACTCAAATTTATAGAATCTTTCTTCCAACTCCCTATTTCTTGCATCCCTCTTATTGTCTTTCTGCTGATATGTTTTCAATAATTCTTCTAATTGTTTGATTCTTTGTAAGGCGTATTATAGTTCTTTACCTGTATTCCTTTCTTCTAAGAAAAATTCCTCTTCTTTCTCAAAAAATTGTTCTTCTCCTACCTCCTCTATATACTCAAACCCTTCTGAGATAGGGCTCTTGGAGACCTTATTATTTTCTTTTTAGAAAAAAAATATCTTTTGAATTAGATTTAGAAATGCCAGCAAAATAGAAAGGATGTTCAATTTGTGTTTTTATTTCATCACTAGGGGTGTTCCCCTTTGAGTTTGTGTTTGTTTTTATCATTTCAAAATCTTATTTTTTATTTGTGTTTGTTCCTCTCATGGGGCCTTTCTTTCTTAGGTGATGTGATCACCTCCTAAATTGTGTAGGCTTCCTCTGCCTCTTTGCAAGTGCAGAGGTAGAAGCCCCACTCGTTCTTTTTTTCTTTTGGTAGCCTTTTATTGGAAGTTGAGGTTTTCATATTTTCTTTAGGTGTGAGCTACTCAATAGAGACTATAGGTCGGGTTTCCTGCAAACCCTACTCTTTTGGTTCCTCTGTGTTGTGGGTAGGTGTTGTAGTAGAGGAACTAGAGGGAATTTCTCCTTAGGAGCAGTCATAGCAGGTTCTTCTACTTCTTGTTCACGACCCCTATTATCTTCATTAGGTAATGAAATGATGTTGATATTGCTACAATTTAGGAATCCTCCCAAGAAACTTAGGAAATTGAACCCTAAGACTTCTTTTTACTAGTAAATTGACTAGACAAAAATGTGAAAGTGCTGACAGACTCCATTTTCTTTTGTACTCTGAGGACATTCTTTTCAACAAATTATAAAGAAAATTTGGAGCATTCACATGCCTCCTATGGTGTAAGTGACTAAGAAACTTAAAATGAATTGTATACAATAGTGCCTCAATTAGGGTTAGAATTTAATTAGGGTTCAAGGTTATAGTTATAATCAAATTATATCTTGAATCCTAACACTTATTATATCCCCAACCTTTAACCCTAAATCTTATTCTATTTCCAACCCTAACCCTATTTGTAATCTTCACCCTAACCTTAATATTAACCCTAACCTACCTCTAATCCTAATTTTATTTTTAAGCTAACCCTAACCCTAACCTTAAACTTGATCATAATGCGAACCCAACCTTTATTCTATTTCTATCTCTAACCCTAACCCTAACCATAATATTACCTCTAATCCTAAACTTAACCCTAATCCTAGTCCTAATGCTAAAACTAACCCTATTTTAATTTCTATCTACAACCCTAACCCTAACCATAATTATATCCCTAACTCTAACCCTAATTCTTTCTCTAAACCTACCCCTAACTCTAACCTTGATCACCACACTAACCCCAACAACAATTTTTTTCTATATGTAACCATAACCCTAACCATAATTATATCTCTAACCCTAACCTTGATTGTAATGCTAACCCCAACCCTGATTCTATTTTTATCTCTAACACTAACCCTAATCATAATTTTATTTCTAACCCTAACCCTTTACATAATCTTAACCCCAACCGTAACCGTAACCGTAACCCTAACCTTCATCCTAACCCTACCCCTAACCATAATTCTAACTTAAACATATCTCTAATCTTAACCATAACTCTAATCCTAAACTTAAATTTAACCCAATAACTAAGCCTAACCCTAACAATACCCTTAATCCAAATTCTATACCTAATCCTAATTATAACCCTAACCTTAAGCTTCACCCTAATCTCAATACTAACTCTAACCCAATCGTAATTCTTTTTTTTCTCTAAACCTATCCCTAACCCTAACCCTATTCCTTCTTTTAGCCCAACCTTAATATCTAACCCTAACTATAACCCTAATCCTTACCCTCTGCCTATTTCTAAACCTAACCCTTTTTATATATGCTAATTTGAACCCTGACCCTGACCCTCATCTGTAATATTAAACCTAGACCTAATGGTAATCTCAATACTAACACTAACCCTAACCCTAATCACTAATTTTGACCCTTACCTCAATACTAATATTTACTCCAACCTTAACCCTAATTTTATCTCTAACCCTAACCCTAACCTTAACTCTACCTTCATTCTAATTTTATCTCTAATACTAACCGTAACCCTAATTGTGATGATATAGCCAACCCAAATTATAATTCTATCTATAATCATAATTATATCACTAACCCTAACCCTAATCCTATTCTTACTGCTAATGCTAACCCAACCATAATCTTAATGTTATCTCTAACTCTAACCCTATCCATAATGTTAACCCCAACTATAATCTAATACCCTAATCCTAACCCCAACCCTAACTCTAACACCATTTGTAACCCTAGCAATTTTGTCTTCCATGTTGCGTTGTGAATGCTACTAGCATATATATATATCCTTCTTGAGGCTCTATTTTTTAATCAAATTCTCAAACAAAAATGCAATAGACGCCTCGAGAAGGTTATCTCTTGAGGTATATATATATATAATCTTACATATCATATTGATGATGGATCATGAAGCATGATCTAAAATGTTGATATAAAAAATTGACACATAATTGACACTTTATTATCATGGACTGTGAAAAATTTATGCTTTTATTCCTAATACCTCTCAAATTATATATAATCTTTTATATTCTATTTTACATTTATTTATACAATATATAACATAATCTTATGTTTTTGATAGATTATTTTATTTCTATAAGTTTTTTTTATTTCGTACCAACATTGATTTTATTCTCCACCCTAGATATATGTAGAGGTTGATGTCAACGATATAGTTTTTGCTAGCTATAGAATTAACTTGTGATGGATCTTTGTCTTGGTCAATCTTTTAGGAGTATAAAAAAATGGAGGATAACATCCTACAATTGTACAATGCTCTTTAAAAGATAGACAACACTAGATTACTTTTAGAACATCCACCGAAAGTTGTTGATACAAAAGACATTATATTTGTTTGCTTGATTTTCAAATTCTTTGTTTAATTAGAATGAATCCATTGAATGTCTTTAAATACAAAGATATAACATATCACACTACCTTATGTTTAGCTAAGTTTAGATAAAAAGAGTAATGATAACAAGTTAGTTGAATTTGAATTTAAAATTTAAAATTAATGTAAGATAACTCCTAACCCATGAGGATGACCTTGTTGGACTAATATTTTTATTAAAAAGGGGTTAGATCACATCGGATGGTATATATTTATTTTGAAACTATAGAGAGGTAAAGAAAAAACATAAGATTATGTTATCAACTTGACCTTTATGCTTTAAAGTTGCTCAAATAATTGTTATACGGAACCCTTAACGTCTGTAGAATGCATCCAAGCTGTGAGAAGGTGGTATCCATCTTGGACCGTACGCTTATTTTAGCTCATTTACTCAACTGCCATTATTAAAAATCGCGCCATGTCTGTCACCGTCAGATTCCCACACAACGGCAGTACATGCATAAATGAAGATGAGTTGGCGAGGTACATTGAGGACAGAATGTTAGTTGACTGTACGCGTTGGCTTTGAGCTTTTCTTTATTATTATTAGAAAATATGGTATGACTACTACCTATTTGGAAGTCCTAAACTTAAGAGCGCCCACATATGAGAAGAGCCTCGCACTTATTATATCCGCTTGTCATAGCCTTTCACATTAATTTTTCTAGTTATAGATAAATCCTTTCTCTCTCACATTGTATGTTTCAGTTCTGAATATTTTCCCACTGCAATTGAAGGTTTGCGAAAAAAATGGGTAAAATGGATCTAATGAAATTTCCAGATGACCTGTTCTGTTCACATATTTTAACGAGACTCCCTCTGAAAGAAGCCGTTCACTTTTCTGCGGTTTCCCGAAAATGGTATAGAGCGTGGACTCGGATGCCCCATCTCAAGTTTTTTTTATGAATTTTTCGATTTTATCTATACTACTCCTACAAAGAGAGTGGCTGTGTCTAAACTAACTCGTGAAAATATGGCTGTAGATATTATTAACAAGATTATTCTTATGCACTGTGGT
Organism: Sequoia sempervirens; assembly: GCA_007258455.2. NCBI lineage: Eukaryota > Viridiplantae > Streptophyta > Pinopsida > Cupressales > Cupressaceae > Sequoia > Sequoia sempervirens. The sequence goes on from VDFB02017914.1 coordinate 30,708, forward strand.
GGCCTGGAAACTTTTGAGCTTGACAATTGTGACAGATGTGAAAGTAGCATTCACAAGTGGCTTCTGTGGATTTCATTATGTGGTGTGAAGTGCATAGATTTGAAAAGTAGAGGGTATTGAGATGGAGGTTCCGGAGTCTCTCTTTTCATGTCTGACCCTTACATCTCTATATCTCGAGAATTTTAAGATGAGGGATGTGCCTGCGCTATTTAAGGGTTTCTCTCAACTTGAAACATGTTATCTTGAAAACGTTGAGCTAAGTGAGGAGGCATTTAAGGTGATTTTAGAATTTTGTCGCCGTCTTCAAATTTTGACGGTATTCCAATGCAAATTGCCTTCGAATTTGAGAATAATTTCCTCCAGCCTAAAGTCTCTCACGCTTCTTGGACCGATGCGTTCGCGTTCAATCTTGTCAATTGATTGCCCGAGATTAGAAAGCATTGAAGTCAAATGCTTAGGCTTGGATTTGAAAAACATAATTTTACCTGTATGTGTCCATTTGGAAACTGATTTTGAACTTCTTCAGCAATTTACAACAGTAAAATCATTGAGGAAAATTACCTGTTGCGGCTGTGCAAGCTTGAGTTCTGGCAAGGATCTACAAAGCTTTTCTCACTTGGAAGAGTTGCGCATTGACCCTGGCTATTTCTTTCTATTTTGTCCAAAGGTAAGTATTTCTGTTGTTTTAATCTACATCAAAATTTTCGTTTCCAGTCATTTGAAATCAAAATTTAATGACATTTTGGAAAACACTAGGTAGTTCACAATTTTGAATTTCTATTTAAAGGAAAATGCTAAAATGATGCTGAAAATTTCCCGCATCTCTTTTCGCTGCTTGAATTTATTGTTTTTCCCAAACTATACACCTACCGTTTAATAAGAGGATTGAAATACTTTCAAACGAATTGTGTGCTTAGCGAAGGGGTTAATCACGTAAGAGCTATTCTGTCGTGCAAATTTTAACGACCTGACCTTATTAAAACTTACATCAATGCTTTCCATGCAGGATATAACAGAGTCAACTCTACAACTAACAAATTTGAAGTCATTTACTGTGGATATTTCTTTGTATGGTACAGACGACTAAGTAGTAGATTATGAAGATTATGATGAGGTTGTTTCGTTGTGCTCTTGGGTTTTGAAAGGCGCTCCTCTGCTGAAAACAGTCAGAATCGGCATGGATTACAGCTCAGGGGCATTTGGGCCTGATGGGTTTGATTATTCTCTTCAATTTGTAAACAATATCCTAAGTCTTTCAAGGGGTTTCCCAAAAACCAAAATTTCACTGTTCAAGAGGATAGTACGTCTAGTAAGTCCACGTGGGCGATCAAGTTAAGAATACTTTACGTGTTCTCAATGTTTTGATTTTGTCTGTCGTTTTGGTTTCATAGAAGTGTACCCAGCTCCAAAAAGATGTTGAATTGAAGTTGTGAAATTTGGTACATTTCTCAAGAATGCCGTTCTTTACAACAGCTCTTGCATCCAGGGATGCTATTGTTTTGATGGAATCACCGTTCCAGACATAGCGTTTAATAGGTTGGCGTCAGTATAGAGAATTTTGTTTTCCTTTGTAAAACACAAATATCAATGGAACATTTTCAAAGAATTATCTTACAGGGATTTAAAACAAATTCTTTTACGGGGATTGGGTAAAATTATAAATGAGGGTTCTCTTTTAACTTTTAGATTTTTTTTTTTATTTTAAAATTATTACTTTTCAGTTTTGAATTAAGATTTACAAATTGTTGTTTTGATTTGTAATATTATACTTTAATTTAGTAATATAGGTTTTTAGTAAAATTTGATTTAAATTGATTAAATGTTTAATATTAAATTTTATTATTTTTTAATAAAATTTGAAAGCATTTTTATTAATATCTGTTTATATCTCATTATATTTGATTGTAATAATTAAATTAATTTACATTAAATTAAGTTATTATTTTTCTACAATAATTTTTTAAAATAGTACCATTTTATTTAACTCTCGTTTGCACTCAAAGCATTCTAACTTTAAAATAGTACCATTTTATTTAACTCTCGTTTGCACTCAAAGCATTCTAACTTGAAAATAGTGGAATGTATCCGTTTGTGAAATTAAAGTTGAATAATGATTTTCTAAATATGTATTTTTAATCTCATCAAAGAATTGAGCGATCAAAATGTCCAACTAAAAACTAGAAACTTAAATTTTTAAATTCGTTATTTTTAACATTCTTAAACAACACACCTCTATAGGTTGTTAATTCATTGATCCAAGTTTTGTTTCCATTAATCTCTAAATAATAGACATAATTTGTAAATAATGAACATAATTGATATCCAAGTTTTGTTTCCATTAATTTGTAAATAATGGACATAATTGAAACTGAGTGAATTTTAACATTGAGCGTTGATGGTTTCCAAAGATATTAAATATAGTATGTCAAGAGATATTTAGTGTGATGAAACGTTTAATTTATTTCAGCAAACAAAGGCATGACACTTATGGTTTAGGTCTTGTATGACAATGGGAGGAAATGTGTTTTGGGACATGAGGATACTAAAGGAAGGAGGTATTTTTGTTAGGCATTGGCGGAAAGATTTTTATATGGATGACGAGGAAAATCTAAAAACTAGCATACATATAGAGTAAACCTATAAAAGTGGTTTACAATTTGAACGAGGAAGAAAAACTTCTAAAAAATAACCCCATACCAAAAAAAATCATTTTGGGTGTTCAAATGAACCAAAAAATGGTTTTGCTCGAACCAAGGTTCGAGCGAATGAATTTAATGCATGCATGGACAAAAAACAAATGAAAGCCCATTTTGTGAAGGAGGTTCAAATGAATCAGGGTTCGAATGAACCCTAGTTCGCTCGAACCCCTCTTTTCCCTTATTTTTGACTTTGTTTACAAAAAAAATTCTAAATTTTTACGATTCAAAGCTCGGGTTGAGAATGAAAATGAAGGAATATTCACAAACCCAGCTTGAATCAAGTAGTCCTGGGAACGAGTTATCCAACAAATATAATTTTAATATGTATTTGTTTTTTTAGTTTTATTGAACATAGGTTTTTCATCGAAAATGAAGGTCTCTGTTTTGCATAATATAATTTTAATATGTATTTGTTTTTTTAGTTTTATTGAACATAGGTTTTTCATCGAAAATGAAGCTCTCTGTTTTGCATATGTCGAAAAATAGCAGATTATCAATTTTTTTTTTTAAATATGAGCACCAAATATTGAAGTCCTTGATCTAACAAAAAAAATAAATTGAATTTCGATGTATACAAAAAAATTTATGCGTTATATGGTCGTGCTATGTCTGAATTGTAATTGGTTTGACTTCGAAACTTGATTAAAGAAAAAATATTGAATAAAAAACTATTTAACCAAGTGGAAGCACTAGATATCGGAGTTACAAATTTAAATTCGAAAGAATTAAAATTTTATCCTTATGGGAAAATTTAGGCATTATACAGTGTGCGTCACTTTTTAAAAATATTATTTCATGGAAAAACCCAATTTTCACGGGAGATGGAAAAAGAAGTGCAATCTGATTCCAAAAATTTTGAATTTTTTTTTTTTTAGAATCTACAGACAAAATGTGATGAGACTCTAGTTTGCATCATCTTCAAATTCCTCACGGTTTAGCCGCTATAGGTGCCCAAATATGAAGATTTAGTTAAAAATAATAATTTTAGTGTCTAGTTTAGCCAAAAATTGTAAACCATTATTATGGGATCACCTTATATTAAATATTAATATATATAAAAAACACCGAAAGTTATACTTTTGGAGGTGCCTATTTTCATCATTAAGACTATCTTTTATTTAATTTGATAATGTGAAGTGATTAAAAGTTTTAATGACCACTCCACTTTTATTTTAATGAGGATTTTATATCATTTATAAGTTTGATATAAATATACAAGTCTATGTTGTATTTTTTTTTATGGAGAGTTAAGGATTGTAGATATCCATTCTACGAAAGTTGTTTGGAGTATAATTTAATATTATATTTTGAGTGGTGTGAATCTTATAAATAGGTATACGAAACACTACAAAACACCATAGTTTTCATTAATACGTTAAAATATATATGTTTGAAAAAAAACTAAACCTCTTTACATGAATGATTTAATTGAAGAAAACATACCATCACCCTCACCAATTATACTGGATTAATTGAACTACAACATTCAAATAACTTCCAAGCTATAATGACCAACTTTCACCTTTTTTGTAGACACTTAAAAATGTTCTAGGGCTGCGAGTTCTAATTTTACCACTTTCATCCTGGCATAATTAAGACATTTAATTATGTCCTGGATCTATGTCCGACTATTAATTAAATAATTCATTATTGTTTAATTAATTGATGGCCTTTTATTCTTCATGATTATTAAATAAATAAATCTTATTTATTTATTTAATACGTCGTTAATTGTCTTAAGTCTTTCTTCATTAATTCTTCCTCCTCACTAAATAAATGAATTTCATTTATCTAGTTAATATGTCACTAATTATCACAATTAAATAAATTCATTGATTTATTTAATTTCTAAAACCATATCTTCTAAATTGAATAATTATGTTTAATTATTTAATTGTCTGAATTAATATTCTTCTCATTTTAAATAAATAAAATTATTTAAAATGTCATCACATTCTTAATTAATTGTCCATTTTGGATAAAGGATTATTTATGGTTTTTAAAATCCACATTTTGGATAAACTTATTTGTTTATCCCATTTATGAATTAAATCATTATTTAATTCATAAGTGGACATTCCACCTTGAATTTATTAATTTGCATTATTTCCACTATGAATTTAATAATGTGAATTATTTCCACTAACTTATTTATATATTCTCACTAATTATTTATCAATCCCACTTCCCTTTCCACTAAAATAAATAATTATGACAATTATTTATTAATCCCCCACTTATGAATTAGATCATTATGTAATTTATAAGTGGACATTCCACCTTCCATCTTTGTAATTTTTAAAATCTCACAAAGTGGGTCACCTTATCTTTTAATTTTAAAGATCTTTATTTTTAAAATTAATTATCTCACATATTGTCTCCACAACTGATTTGATTCTCTTCAGATTTCATCTTGACCCTTCATTTAAGGATCTTTCCCTAACCCTAATTAGGGATGGTTAGATTTAATCTTGGCCCTTCATTTTAGGTTTTTGTCAAGATTCAATCTGATTTGTCCATTCAGAATTGGGTTTTCTATAAATGACAAGCTTGTTCATAAGGAAGGGATTCATAATTCTTAGAACTCTTGAGAGCTAGGAGAAGAATTATAGTCATTTTACCATTTAGGATTTTAGTCATTACATCATTGTCATAGGCATGGGCATTTAGGAAAAATCCTTCAAAGCTTGTTTAGGACATTGGCATAGGCAAGGATTGCTCACACACTCGATTTGAGGGCAACACAATCAGCAAGTTAGAAGGTCTAATGGAGGTCAGCCATGGAGATTGAAGACATTGGGTGAGATCGTTTTACTCTTTGTGTTTTTATCTTTATCTCCTTTGCACTTCATTATTCTTTGGGTTTTAAGCTTTTAATTCGTTGTTGATACGATTACTAATCCCTAAAATTAACCCTTAGATACATTTTCTAACGATGATTTTAAACAAATGTACAAGTCCATATTGATACATCTATTAAAAATCAAGAATTAGGGATACTTATTTTACAAAAATCGATAAAGGTAAAATCTTATATTAAATTTATCACTCTCATGAATTATACTTAAGTGAACTACAACCTTCTAGGGGAGAGGGGCCCATAGTGGAGCACCCTAACTTGTGTTTCTTAAAATCTTTCGTGGAAATTTCAAATCACTCTCAATTCTGTACAACAGTTTATTTGGCAACTCATGTGCTTCTATATTTTGTTTTAGGGCCACATCATCAAATATGATGCCACATCAACATGATTTTTGTTGAGGTATCCAAAAAGGCCCCCAAAAAAGTGAGACCGATAGTGGTGCACTAAGTCATGTTTTATTGGTGCGTTGATGTGGCATCGCATGATTTGTCACTTTGCGTACTTTATGGATAAAAAATGTTTTGAAATTGGATATTAAAGTGCTCCACTATGGGGCTCACTGAGGACTAATTTTACCCCCACTATTAGACCCTGCTCCATTATGGGCCCCTCTCCCTTAGTAACTTCCAAAATTCCAAAACTATAATTGTATTCAATTGGATGAGATCATTTGTTTAATTCCTATAAAAATAAATTTAGAAGGAATTATTGAGGAAGGGCGGGTGTCGGTTAGGATTTTATAGGAAAGGAGACAAGATAAAGGATGATAGGAATGAGTGGATATACCTTAGAAAATTGACTGCCACCCAGAGACAACTGGTTTTGGAAGGTCTCCGACAATTTGGTATGTAGGATTTAGCTTCCACGTACCCAAGATAGAATCATTTTACACATTTCATAGTGTGGTATGGGGTTTCCCCCATCTGTAAGTTTGGTCTTAGTCTTTTTTCATTTTATGTTTCTAGTTTGGATGATATCATGGAGTTTGATTTAGAATGATGATTAAAAAACATTATACAATTTTTTATTACAAATTATATCATGGAGTTTGATTTATAATGTTGATTAAAAAAGATATTTCATTTTTTATTAGAAACTATTTTACACTATCTAATTGATTGTGTAAATATCATATCGTTTAATAAGAAAGGTTTTAATTTCAATTTGATAGATTGAAATGAGAGAAACCTCCTCTATTATTGGTTTAATTTGTAATTATTATGAACAATCAATCCATAATATTATAGTATAATAAAAAATAATGAAAATTAAAATAATATTTGTAAAATATGTACTTTTAAGGAAACGATATAAACTAGTATAAGGACATTCAAAAAGTGGTTTGAATTGTAAAAATTAAGTAACTAATTTACCATAAAGCAATTAAAATAATACTAACTAAAAATGTAAAAATCTATTACAATAATACTAACCACAAATGAAAAAATCTATTACAATAATACTAACCACAAATGCAAAAATCAATTCCTAAATTTTAATAAATCATCACATTTATTATTAAAAATAACTAAGAACGATATAAAGGCGAGCATTGCTATTATGCACTATTTGAAATAGTGAAACAATCTTACAACTCATGTATTATAATCAATTCATAAATTTTAGTAAATCATCACATTTATTATTAAAAACAAATAAGAACAATATAAAGGAAAAAATCACATCAACTAACTTAGACATATATAAAAAAAAAGGAGATTATCACCCAAAAAAAAAAAAAAACTTAAACATATCCACCGAGTTTATTTGAAATGTTTGAAAACATTGTCAAGAAGATATGCATTCAAGCATTTGAATGTAATGAAACCTAGAGCTTAGCAATTGAATCTAATAAAGCTTTTCTTTGAGATGAATAATCAAACTTTTTTGTTTTTAAAACTAAAAATAATATTAAAAATAATAGCTTATCAAGATTTTAACAAGATTATCTTAATAATTTTTAAAAGATTTTTAACAATTATCTTGAATTTTTAATATCGATTTAGTAATTGTCATTTTTATTGTAATATTAAATTTAAGATTTTATTTATGTGTAAGCTTTAAAAATATTCATTATTATCATCATATATATAATATTGTATTTGCTTATTTTTTTACTAGATATTATTCAAGATAGTCTTGTTAAAAATCTTCTAAAAATTATAAAAGCGTGTAAATATTGTAACTTAATATGTATTTACATAACAAATATTATAAAATGATATATATTTTTATTATAAATTAGAATACTATATTATATTTCCTTAAAAATGTCATATATAGTAAAACTATAAAAAGATGATGATAATGCATGCTTTTAAAGCTTACATATAATTTTTTTTCTTAAATATAATATTACAATTAAATTATCTTGTCTAAAACAAGGAAATTTTCATAGTATGTAAATGCATATATGATTTAAAAGCATAAATCTATTGAAAAATACTTTACTTTGTGACGGGTTAGTAGACGTCAATTTAAATGGGGAGAATAAAAATGTACACATACTCATTGATGTGAGTGTAAGAAGCCTCTCGGCTTAATAAAGAATATTTGTAAATATAATTAATTACTTATATGATAATTATTCATCATATTTATTATATAATTATAATAAATATATTAAAGTTAAGAATTTAGATGAGTTGACATATAAATTAATAAATTAATATCTACATTAATAAGGAGGTACAATGGTTATGACAATAGTAAATTATAAGTTGAATAATATAGTAGGGTACTAATCAAGAAAGGGAATACCATTTGGTGTATAATAATTTAGGTAGGTATTTATTTAAAATTTGCAATAATTTTTTCTTGGATCTCAATGTGTACTAAATTCGTAAAGATTGGAAATACATTAAATAATATGTCTTGTCAATATAAAAGTAAAATAGTGTAATATGACAACATTGGTGGGCATAAAAGAGCTTCTCATGATAAACTTATGTAATAAACCTTAGTAAATTTCTAAATTTAGGAAGGAATGAATTAATAACAACTTTTGTATATAATAATTTCTAGAAGTGAATGCATTAAATTTATAATATTCTTCACATATATGTACTTTTGGGTTACATATAATAAACTCAAAGCTTGGAAAGACACTAAAACATACAATGTCTCACTATAGAATTTAAAATTATGTAATATGATTGCAACTATAGAACCTCTCTAATGTCTAGTCAACTTGGTGCTACTAGGTATACACATATTTCAGAGGACGAACTCCTAACTAAACAGTTCATCTTTCACAAGAGGTTGTATTTAATTATCAACCAGAGACTTGTAAATTTTAGACAGTGTTGGAATAATAAATGCATTCATGGATCCTAGACACATCTTATATCAATAGAGGATAGGCAATTACACATGTGCAAAAGACTGCAAAACCTGGAAAATGAAATAAAATTCCAATTGATAAAACAGAGGAAATAAATATAAATTTCTATCTTATGCTATGAGTACCTAACACTCAAGACTGTAACTATCAACTACTAAAGAACTTAATTCTTCTTGAGTATGAAACCAACATGAAGCTACAAAATTCAATTCAAAACTACAAAATAGCATTCATGAATTACACATGCATATAACTGGAAACTACTTAACTAATTTTGACATTGCATAATTTAATCTAATAATAGAAAATAAAGTGGAATAACAATAACTCAAGTGGCCCTTGTATGAGTTGCTACTTCCATCGAAGTTGTCAACACATACTTACTTGACTCAACAATTCATGATATCAACTAATTCTCTTTATTGCATAAAAACCCTAAACTCTTACATATAATCTAACAAGAATCTACTAGAGATTTCGTATTTAATCACACATATATATTGTTGTAACTGGTACCAAAAAACTAGCTAATAATTAACAACTAAGAACAGTGATTAACAACTAGATTTACTCCTTGACAATAGATCCCACAATATAGGGTCTGTAAGGAGTTTTATTCCTCTAGGACTGAAAATAGACTCATAAAGTAGTCGTCCATTGTTCCTCAAAGATAGGAAGAGGACTTAGTCTAATGACAAAAAATACTAGCTATTAAGTAGGAGGTAGAGAAACTAATGTAGAACTTTGTGCTTAACAGTTAACCGCCATGATAGAGATGTGTTCCTGAGGACAGTCACATCATGAATTAACCTTGTTCAAAGAAGAATTCTCCTCTTGGTAGTCTTGTTCAATGAGAGAAATAATGATGTGGTGACCCACATTTGATCATTGAATGATCACATCCACTCTCTGCTGGAAGTGTCACGTTGTGGTTGTTTTGATCTCTCCCTTGTGCAACCATCAACAATCCTTATGCTACGGGTTGAAAATCTTGTTGATGTGGGTTAATAGTCTCTCTTACTACAAGATGCTATTTTCATTCCTAACACATCCACATTATTAACAATCATAATTAAACATAGAAACATTAAATAAATCCCATAGAAATTATTACATCCATTTGAGCATATATCAACACAACTCATTTATATTTCCACATAATTTATTCTATTTTTAAATAAGTGTATGAAAGGTATATATAAAAGATGTATAATGTCTTGGTAATGTCTTTGAAACTTAGTAGATGAAAGTATAGAAGTATAAAATAGTAAAGAAAATTGGCCATTAATTTGACCCATCATTTCCCCCCAACTAAGCCATTGCTTGTCCTCAAGCAATGTTTAGAGTTGAAGGTTATATTGCAGGGCCATCTCTCTGAAATCTACCAAAGAGTCCAATCCTTTTCCTTGCTTCAATTAGTAATCTTTCTGATCTAAGAGCTTTTCCAACCATTTGACTATTTTCCTCTTTTACTAGTGTGGTATAGGAAACATGGGGATAAGAGGATAGAAGATTAGTGGGAACCAAGCAACTCCATTTCTCATTGGAATTGAAATATATTTATGAGATTTGTGGATCATGGTTGCATAATTGTAAACATAGTGTGGTTCCATTCTCTTGAGTTATAGCATAAGCTCATGTCCCATCTTCTTTGAACAAAGCTAAAGGCCTCATTGATGGTACTTGTTGTTAGTTCTTTCATTTTTTAATAATATCTTTCTCTACCTTCCATAATATTTTTTTCCAACTCCCCTATGATCTAAGAGATCCAACCATTGATCTATCACTACATTTGGGTCTAATGCCTCCTTTCTTAGCTATAAGGGGATATATTTCTCCTTCTCATGGTATTCTTGTAGAAGTTTCCCATTTGGTTCTCATTTTTTACTTAAGAGTCCAAAAACCTTATTTGGATATTCCCTACAAACATCAATGGGTTCCATGTAGTTTCATTTAAAAGAAAAGAAATTGTGAAAATAAAAATCACACAATTGATCTTACATTTTAGGTGTGGAGTTCTGGAAAGTGCCTACGAATAAAAAATTCTTGTTCATGGAAACACCTAGGTCACTAATCATCTGACTAAACTGAAAACATAAAAAAAAAATGCAAAGCAAGGAAAAAACCTTGGCAAGTGGTCTACATTTCATCAGATGTATTGTTTTATCAGCTGATTCCTCAATTCTTACTTTCAATTTCTTTAGGTCTCTATTTCTTGCTTCTCAATTGCCTTGGTATGATTAGATATCATTTCAAGATTTTTCCTTTGCCATTTTTTCTTTTTGGAGAGAATTCTTGAATGTTCTCGTCCATAACTCAATACCTAATGGCATAACAGTTGATCCAGCAAGGCTCTTTATGTGTCCAATTGAGTTCTTTTGGATTGGATCTTTTTCCATTTTTCTCCAACATTGCAAGTTGTGCTAATATGTCCAATTTTGAACCATACTCAAATTTATAGAATCTTTCTTCCAACTCCCTGATTCTTGCATCCCTCTTACTGTCTTTTTTCTTATATTTTTTCAATAAGTATTCTATTTTTTTAATTATTTGTAAGGCTTCTTATAGTTCTTTACCTATATTCCTTTCTTCCAAGAAAAAATCCTCTTCTTTCTTAAAAAATTGTTCTTCTCCTACCTCCTTTGTATACTCAAATCCTTCTGAGATAGGGCTCTTTGGAGACCTTTTTATTTTTATTTTTATTTTTAAAAACCTTTTGAATTAGAATTAGAAATGACAACAAAATAGAAAGGATGTTCAATTTGTGTTTTTATTTCATCTCCAAGGGTGTTCCCCTCTGATTTTTTGTTTGTTTCTATCATTAAAAAATCTTCTTTTTTATTTGTGTTTGTTTCTCTCATGGGCCCCTTCTTTCTTAGGTGATGTGATCACCTCCTAGATTGTGTTTATTTCCTTAGCCTCTTTGCAAGTGCAGAGGTAGAATCCCCAGTCTTTTTTTTATTTTTCTTTTGGTGGCCTTTTATTTGAAGATGGAGTTTTCATATTGTCTTTAGATGTGGGCTACTCAATAGAGGCTATAGGTTGGGTTTTCTACAAACCCTACTCTTTTGGTTCCTTCATGTTGTGGGTAGGTGTTGTAGCAGGGGAACCAGAGGGAATTTATCCCTTAGGAGCAATCATAGTAGGTTCTTCTACTTGTTTGTGACCCCTATTATCTTTGTTAGGTAATGAAATGATGTTGATATTGATACAATTTAGGAATCCTCCCAAGAAAATTAGGAAATTGAACCCTAAGACTTATTTTTACTAGTAAAGTGACTAGACAAAAATGTGATAGTGCTGATAGATTCCATTTTCTTTTGTACTCTCAGGACATTCTTTTCAAAAAATTATAAAGGAAATTTGGAACATTCACATGCCTCCCATGGTGTAAGTGACTAAGCAATTTAAAATGAATTGTATACAATAGTGTTTTCCTTCCATCACATATTAAGTACCTAACAATATAATTGGATCAAGAAGCCCAAAGCTAGGGTAAGGATAAGAATTTGGTACCTTGTGAAGAAGAGTCCAAGTTTTCTCCTAGAAAGGAGAATTCATTCTTAGTTGTGATGGAATATTATCTTACTAGAAACTCTTCTCCCACCCTTGGAAGTCCTAACACTTCCTCTTAGCAGATTTTGATGCATATACTCTAAACCCCTAAAAATTGCCTCATCGTTTTGTAGGGTGAAATGTATATTTTTGTATGTGGAACTCTCTTACACTTCTAGAGTTTTGAACCTAAAAGGAGAGAGATACAAAAACCATTACGCTTCACTCAAGAACAAACCCTTGAGATTTAAATGCAAAGGAGATTGAAATCTATCAAAGAGGATTGTTTTAAAGGCTGAAAAGCTGATAAAGAGGTTCACCACTAATGCAAGATGTTTGAAAACACAATTTGATATGCAAAATGGCCAAGAAAATGACTTGTAAATGAAAAAAAAGCAAAAAAAAAAAGCTATGAAATAGATAGCGTGCACCTGGAAATGTATTGAAGACTGGAAACAACTTGAAATTTTGAAATTGTTACTTTTCAAGCCAACTAGGACTCATACGCCAAGCTGGGTGACTTAGTCCTGCTTCAGGCGAACAATGCTAGAACAGGTTTCAAACAAATGGGTACTTAGATATGCAAAAATCTTTGTTCGACTCCTATAGTGGGACTCATTCACCACTAATGGTGAATCAGTCCACTTCCAAATTCCTAGAAATTCAAAAGTGGAATCTATAGCTCTCAGTTTGCTCTTCTGCTCCTAATTTAGTTCTGGGTTTAAATTTGTCAAATTCAACTTGTAGGTGTTCTCCAAGCTTCTTTTTGAAAAATTTGCAACCTAAATTTGCAAATCACATGCAAAGAGAGAAAAATTGTTTTGGAGTTAGTGAATATGGGTTTTCATTGGTCAAACCCCATGTTGGTAATTAAACCCTTGAAATGAAATGAAATATGCAAAGAGAATGATGAATGAACAAAAGTAATGCTACAACTCACCAAACCCTTGAAGTAGAATGTTGTAAACATGCAAGTAATGGATCTAATGGATGTAGACTTGAAAATGCTTGAAATGCTTAGAATGCTTGATAGATGATTGGGGGTGAAATGAGTAGAAAAACCTTGTATTTATACTTGATTATACAATAATTCCTGAAAATACATCACAGGCCGACCTTAGATCTTAGAAAATAAAAATCCACCAAAAATTTGAATTGACTTTGAATTTTGATCCAAAGGGGACTCATTCACCCAAAATGGCAAATGGGTCCCACCTTAGGAATTTGAGGTGGGTTTTTGGATTTAAATGTTTTAAATGATGTTTAACGGGTTGATTCTAAAAAATACTTATAAGTAAGGCTTGCAAATGCAAAATGGGGTCAATTAAAGCATTAGAAATCCCAATTATTAATGACAAGCCTAGAAAAGTGAATCAAAATGCAATTAAAGTGAATGATGGATGCTATGGGCATGAATGAACAGATGGATATGCAAATGCTATGAGTTGATAAATGAAACAGGCCCCTTCTGAACAATGTGTCTTGGGGCATGTTGTTGCAAGTCCCTTAAGCGTTGACGTTTGTCAGAATGTGAAGACTTTTGATTGTCACTTGTGCAGTGTGTGCATGTGATTTTTGTGTTTTTAGATCATACATGTGAAATAACATGAGGAAAGTTACATGTAGCTCATCTAATGATTTTTTTGATGAGCACACTACTTTAGTAACCTGGCTCCCCAATCCTTCTTGTGTAATCGCACTATTTTTGTCAAAATGTTTTTTATTTCCCTATTAGTCACTTCCACTTGGCCGTTTTCTTGAGAGTGATAAGATGTATACCTCTTATGCCTAATTTCATATTCTTTCACTAACTTGGTAATCAATTCTGAGGTAAATTGTGGCCCTTAGTGTAACATAGCCAAAATTTGCTCTATTTTTTTCACCTAAGTTTTAACTCAGAGTGTGAATAGCTGAAGTTCTCAAAAACATGAAAATATATTTTTTCTTTTCAATTGAACCGTAGATTTTTGACACCCTAAAAATTAATGATATCAAGTTTCCACAATCCATAATGTTAATTGCTAAGTGATTTCTGGCTTCGATTGTGTGTAAATTTTTTGCATCAACATTTTGGATCACACTTCGCAATCCATCAGGAGGATGACAACAAAGAGCAAGAAGGAGAATTTCTTTACTCCTTCTTGCTATTTCTTGCCATCCTAATGATGGATCACAGAGTGTGATATGAAACGTTGATGCAAAAAATTCACACATAATCAAAGCCATAAATCACTTAGCAATTACCTTAGAGCTTTCTAACTCTTCTAGGGTTTTTCACCTAAAAGGACAAAGAAGGGCCAAAAGATCTAACTAGGTTCATTCAAATTATGTAGTGTATGATGTTATTAAGGCTAAATGAGATGATATAGATGCAACTAAGTTAATTAATTAGTTGATTATGAATGCAAAACCTAAGAATTATGAATTGTATGAAAACACATTGTGTAGTGCAACAATGAACTAGAAATGAATGCAAAGCTTAACATAACTGAACCAAATTGAAAGTGTGCACCTAAAATGTGGATGAAGATTGGAAATGGATTTTGGAATGCTGATAATCCTAATTTTCTGGCCTGGTGGGACTCATTCACCATTTTGGGCAAATTAGTCCCAGTTCTGCAAAACTGAGCCAGAACCCATTTCTGACAAATGGGTACCCAAAAATGCAGAAAACTCAAAATTGGCCCTAGAATGGGACTCATTCACCACCCATGGAAAATGAGTCTACTTTTGAATTTCTATATTTTCAAAAGTTGAATCCAGGGCTTCCGATCTCTACTTTGACTTCCTACAGGTGTCAACTTCAAAAACTCTAATTTACGAGTTTGAAAATGAGTTTTTGTTGATATTTTGATTATTGAATGAAGAGAAAACCTAAGAAATCTTCCAACTTGATCTTCAATGATTTTTAATTTTCCAAGAGTCCTAAATCTACAAACACAATGCAAGAGAGAGAGAGATGTTGAATGTTAGGGCATGGGGGTTTGCCTTGGTCAAACCCCTTTTAGGTAATTAAACCAAAATGATGAAAGAAATGAATGAAACATGAAACAATAGAGTTTATTACCTTTCCATGATTTTTGATCTTGAAATTTTGCAGCAAAACATGAAGGATCTTCCCTTAAATGTTTGAAAATTGATATCTTGGTGACTTGAAATGATAAAAACCTAAGTTGCTTAACTTGAAAGAGAAGATTGGTGGATGGATAATGAAGAATGAATGTGATTTAGGGTTAAAAGACTTATATTTATAGGCAATTCAACTATTTCACCCGTTAATACCTCATCACAGATTGACATGAAGCAATATTAAACTCAAATTTTACTTTAAATTTCCAACTTAAGGGTCAAAATTGGATCAAATGGGACTGATTCACTACACATAGAAAATGGGTCCCACCTGGATGGGACTGATTCTCCATGGATGGTGAATGGGTCCCACAGGGGCTATTTTGATAGCTAAGAAGCCAAGAGATAAGGAAATAAGATTTAAATTACAATCTTGTCGGGTACTTGATCAATTAAAGCCTCAAGATGCATAATATGGCTTAATAGGGGCCTATTAGTGATGATGTGAATGTCAAATAGGACCTGGGACACAAAATTCAATGTGAAAGTGTAATTAAATACACTTTACAACACTAAAATGAGGTCCACACAACCTAGGAAGGCACAATAACCAATGTGAATGTGCAAGACACATTACAACACTAGTTTAACATTAAGTTTAATTCAAAAACCTTCTATATTTATGTGAAGATGCAATTAAATACATTTTATAATGTTGAATTGAGGGGGAATGGGTTCATTAAGTCTAGAAAAGCGTGAAAGTCCATTATAAGACTTTACAACACCTTTACAAGACATTAATAAAAGCATGTTATTGAATTTGCAAGGGTCCAAGACTTAGTGTGGATGCATAAAATGCCTCACAAAACCTAAATCAAGGCCTCATTAAGTCAATTTATCATGAATTATTCCCATGTCAAGCAAAGGGTCATTTTTTCTATGACACATCAATAACATATTTGTACATTGAAATAAACCATTTCACATAACATTGCATAAATGAAATAACATTGCATAGTTTAAAATAAATGAAACTTATCTTTTCAAATATAAATTATAATAGATTCATGATCATATTTAAAAATTCATAGCTTGCAAGAGTTTAATGGTGAAGGTGCCCACATCTTGATCATACTTCTCCTTTTGTTTCACAAGCCTCAACTACTGACTATAAGAGGGGGAGAATCACCCAAGTGCTTTTCCTCCAACCACAAACTTAAGCGCCCCCCCACATCTTCCTAACTGGAAGATGGCCCTATTGATGGGTGTTTCAACACTTTCTCAACATAGGTAATGCATAGGTGCATCACCTCTCTTGAAAGGTAGAAATTCATAGGCAAGTTACAAATTTCTACCCCAAGGTCTCTCAGGTGTCAGGTCATGACATGCATGGAATTCCTCAGTTGATGTTTGATGTGATTTTGTTGGTAATCACAGGGCATAATTACGTATTTGGCTGGATACAAGATGAATCATGAAATGGAGTTTCTAAAATGGAAGTTAGAGTGTAGTTTGTTGAAGGTTTGGACAACAATAATAAACTCATGTTTTACCTTGAGATTTGGCTTTACAATGTGCAATAAACCTTAGCACATGTCATTTATTATTAAAAAAAATAAGAAAAGGTAGGGAAGAGATGAAGTTATTGGGTTTGAAACTAGCTATGAACAGTTGTGACATAGATTTTAGGAACCCTAAAATGGTTGGCTCTCTTCCTAGGGTTTTCCACCTAGAAAGAGAGATTTGGGCTCCTAAAATGCTTATGCAAATTCAAATTAGGATGTATCCAATGTTATGTGATGTAAATGAACTAAAATAAATGAAATTGATTGATTAAAATGATCTAAAATGAATGTTAAAGTGCAATTTAAGCTATGTTTGAAAACACACTATGATATGCAAACAACTATGAAAAAGGAAGAAATTGAAAGAAATACGTAGAATAGAAGGTACAAGGTCAAATATGAGTGCACTTGGATGTTGTATGAGTTTTCTAGAGTGTTTGGAATGCTGATGATTTTTTTTTATTTTTCACAGTGGGATTCATTCGCCAACGGTGGTGAATCAGCCCTCCTACTATTGAAAAAGTGTCGGGAACTGATTTCTGACAACCAAGAGTTGATTTCTAAAAAAATGAAGATTTTTAGATTTCAAGTGGGACTCATTCTTCAAGGGTGGAAAATCAATCCTCTCCAAGATTTCTAGAAAATTAAGAGGCAACATTGCTACACCAGATCTGGCAATGTCTAAATTTTAGGTTTTCAGGGTCAATTCTGTAAAAAACAGACAGAAAACACTCAAAATTCTTGAAAAGATGATGAGTTGACTTGAAGAGCCTAGTTGACTTGAATTCCACTTTTTAACACCTTTAAACCTGTTAAATTTGCAAAAAAAAACTACAAATAAACATGCACAAAGGGGAAAGATGTTGGGGGGCTAGTGAATAGGGGTTTGCCTTGGTCAAACCCCACTTTGGTAATCAAACCCAATAGAAATGAATGAAATGTAAAGGAAATGATAAATGAATAACATACAAGTATTACAAACTTACCAAATCCTTAAATATGCAAGTTTGAAGTGATGTCAATGGCTGCTCCAAAGTGCTTGAAAGTGCTTGAATTGATGATACAAAATTCTTGATTGCTTGAATGGATGTGAAATTGTGTAGGAGATTGCTTGAATGACTTAGGAGATTGAATTATTGAAATGAGGAGATGTAAAATGAGGTGAAATTCACTTATTTATACAAATATTGAGCCTTACTATTCGTTCATACCTCATCACAGGCTTAAATGAAGTGAATTTGAGTGAAATCCTGAAAGAATTTTTGAAATATTTTGAATTTTGGGCCAAGGGGGACTCGTTTTCCACCCTTGGCGAATGATTCCCATGTGGGACCCAAAACCAAGTGTTGGAAATAATGTTGTTTGTCGGGAGAGGACCCAAAAATACACTTAATATAAGCATATGAGGGCATAAAGAGACAAAATAAAGCATGAGAAGGGTGTAAATAGTGAAAATATGCCTACAAAAGCATGGAATCTTGTTACAAGACTTTACAACACTTCAAAATAGGACTTGTTAATGAGTGAAAATGTGTTTTTTAGGTGAATTACATTAAATAGAGTCTGGAAGAATGTAGAAATGTCTTACAACACTTCACAACACCTTCATAAGACATCGTTCTTTGAATTTTAGCACCAAAATTAGCATGTTCAAGCCAAAATACATCATTAAATGAAAACAACATAGTTCCAACACTATGAAACAAGACCTAAAAGACCATGAAAATGACAAGGGTCCATTTTTTGACGACACATTTAGCCCGCACTTTAGTGAGAGAAACTTGCTTCCTCACACTAAAGTAGCCATGAACATCAAGAAGAGGGATCGAATGCACTTACATTAGCAAGATGGAATACAAGGGTATGTGCAAGATCATGATGGGTATGTGGCTAATGACTATTTTCTTACCCAAAAATGATGAAATGAAAAGGGTTTTTAAAGGAGATTCTCAACTTTCAACCAATATAAATTATGTTTTACTTTTAATTTAATTAGTAATTATTATTCATTTTCTATTCAAATTACGACTAAAGTCCTAATTGGTAGGTTGATTGAAAAAAATCTATAGCTTTCAAACAGTATCACATTTTTTGAATCCAAAACATGCATCACATTCTATGTTTTGTATACTATAGGATTAAAGAAAGAAAAACTAAATTTCATGAAGTTTTGACCAAGTTAAAGTGGTCAGACATATTAGTTTTTATATTTTTTAAAAAGTTGTAATAAAAAATTCATAATTAATTATTTACTTGGAAAAAAATTACAAAATAATATGCATGACATTGGGGCATGAGTCCTCTACTTATATCTAAAATATTATAAAAAAATATTATCATTTTATTGTGGTTAGGGAGGTCAGACAGACACCTACTTCTCATTTTTTCCCTGAAATTTAAGTACCACTGCATTAAAATTTCAAATTTTCACCAAATAGATTTAAAAAAAAAAAACCTAGTAGTTTAGAAACTACATTCAACTTTCTATAGATTCTATTCTTACATATTTTTGAAATAATATTGATAACTTATTCAAATTTTTATGTCAAGTTGTCTAACTCTATTTTTTCTTAATTTTTTGCCACTTAAGGGTCTATTTTTTCCATGATGGTCCTGCACATACCCACAACAAACAAGAAGGATGATCAAGCCCCCAGGATGAAGATCCCATGACAAATTGAACATAAGAACAAAGGAACACACAAGTGTTGAGAGGAATTAAATAAAGCTTCAATCATCAATCCAACTAGTTGTGAAAAGATATCTAGGCTTTATAGAATTGTTTGAAAAAGAAAGAATGTGTACTCA
This sequence comes from Sequoia sempervirens, assembly GCA_007258455.2. NCBI lineage: Eukaryota > Viridiplantae > Streptophyta > Pinopsida > Cupressales > Cupressaceae > Sequoia > Sequoia sempervirens. The sequence goes on from VDFB02017914.1 coordinate 50,610, forward strand.
CTCTGGGGCCACAAAACTAGTTGTTCATGGGGTGAGAAATCCCAACTGTATACTCACTCTGGGGCCACAAAACTAGTTGTCTGCAGGGTGAGAATTCCAAAAAATTAAGATACATAAGCTAGTTGGTATGCACTTAGAAAAATGCAAAAGTAGCTATGGGGAAAATTCATGCCACTAGTTGGGCTTCCCGCTCAACCATGCCAAAGTTATACCCGTTCGATAACTTTAACAAGGTTCCACAAAGCCAAAGAAAATAAAAATGTTGGTTTAAGTTTTATAAAATAAGAAAAATAGGATTGCACCACAAGCATGCAAGTTATGTTATGTAAGGTGGCCGAATGTTATGTGTAATATGTTCAAAGGAGTCTTGTTCAGTTTATGCAAGGTCAATCACTTAGGGAACATTGTGTCTAATGTCTTCAAAAGAGGACCAATCAAATAATAGTATATTCACAACTTAGGGGATGTAGTGTGTTGCATCAAACCACCAAGAGGAATGCAATATGCTAAGAAAGATGACACTTATGAAGGAAATCACACCCAATGTCATCCACAAGGTGAAAAACACATCATGTAAATGAAAAGGCTACACTAAGAAGCATGAATGCAAATGAAATAATGGTAATGTATTCCCCCCACTTTAAAGGAATTGATACACATCGTTCTGTGAGCAATTACTTGAAAGTAGAGAAGAGGAAGAAAGAAAGACATGAGAGCTAACTCGGAAAGGTCTATGCCAAGTCATATGTTTCAAAGTTAACCTGTGTCATGTCAAGATGGAGGAAAAATCAAAGGAAAGAAGGGAGTTTCCCCCAAGAAAATAAAGTACACCAAACACATAGGGATCTATGGATTTGGGGTCAATATGTTCGTTGCTGCAATGTTTTTATGAAAGAGCTTGGAACTGTCATCATTCCCCAAAGCACATAGAACTAGAAGAATGACACAAAGAGAGCGAAAGAAAAGGAAAAAAGATGTCCATTTTGAGTCAACATGGAAGAGACATTGTGGTCTCGATGCTTTGTATCATCCACAAAAGGAAAACACAAGAGAAAAGTGAAAAAGCCTTTGGGTCAACATGAAGGAGAAATTTTGGTCTCAATGCCTTGCATCATCCCCAAAAGGAAAAACACTAGAAAAGACAAAGGAAAAAGGAAAGAAAAAGGGGGTTTTGGGTCAACTTGGAAGAGACATAGGGCATCTCAATGCTTTGTGTCATCCCAAAAAGGAAAACACAAAACAAAAGTGAAAAGTATAAGGCATTACAAATAGAAGAATAGAGATACACATAGAAGAAGTGTACAAAGAGAAGGAAAAATCAAACACAAAATATAGGGGAACACGAAACATACATAAAAAGAAAGAAGAAGGTAAAAGAAAAACTAGGCAAAGGAAAATCACTCATCTAACAAGTCATTCACCTCCCAATCATTTTCAGTGCAATGCGAAGATAGTTGACTGTTCAAAGGAGGAATCGCAAGTGCCGAAATAGGGGTTGTACCAGGTTCTTCACTTGGTGGAAAGGATTTATCATTTAAGTTCATTGAAGACAAAAATAAAGAGTTTTAGTAATGATGGGAGGACGAAGGGTGATTTCTAAGGATGGATGTATCAAAAGCGTTGATTGTTGAATATGCTCATTTTTTTGTGATGGTGGTATAGGACTGTCATGTGGTTGCTCAAGAGAGGTAACGTGATCATCTATTACTTATGTCAAGGGTATAGGTTGATTTTCTTTATTTTTTGTTAGGGTAGATTAATGAGCAAGGAGATGATGATGACGTCTTCGTTCCCTAGCACCATGGTTTTGTTTAATTTAGTTTTAAAATTGTTGAGGTGTAAGAGCGGATTGAGTCAGTATAGGTTTGCCTACTTCTGAAGGGGGAAGAATCGAGGAAACTGAAGAAGAGGGATCAACCACTTTCTCTTTTTCTTTATACACTTGTTTGGTTCAAAGAGGCTGAGTAGTATTTGTGTCAGGTTCCCTTTGTTGTTTAAATGATGGTGGGGAAGGGTCTAGAGGGATTTGTTTTGAGGTTGTGTTGGTTTGTTGAATGTCATGCTCAGCTGTAATCATTATTTCATCAAGGATAAGAGGAGTGGAAGTGTACAAAGATTTATTATGAAGAGATAATTCAGTGATCTTTTTAGCTTTAAACTTTTGATAAGCAATGTAAAAAAGGTCTTTTTCGAGGGGTGATAGGTTCGATGGGTGTAGGCCAAAAGGCTTCTAATGAAAGGTTACCTTTGGAAGATAAAGGATTAAATCCACTATGGTGTATGGTGACTACCTCATTTCCATGTGGAAATTTTAAGCACTTATGAATGAATGATGGGACCGCTTTCATTGAGAAAATCCAAAGGCCTAGCTGCAAATGAAATTGGTCAGATTGTGGAATAGTAGAAAATGTTACCTCAAAGTTCTTAGGTCCTATGTATAAAGGTAGTATGATAAAATCCAATCGTAGGGCATGCAAAACCATGATGTGTTTTGATCTATGCAATCGGTGGATTATAGTTATCTTGATATAGATCATATAATTTAATAGAAATTATTTTGTGATCACATTCTCACCACAAGCAGGATCTATTAATATCCCATTAGTAGGTTTATCATAGATTTTTTTGGCTATGTAGAGAAGGCCATCAGGAAGCTTTTGTAGTATGTATTTAGTAGAAAAAGTAATATCAAGAGATTGAGTGGTTTGGCCCTTATGAGGGATAATGTCTATCATAGCGACAAATTTATCCATAGGACTAGCTTGGGGAATAGGAGGATATGTATCAGGTTGTTCATTGTGTGTATGAACAATCATCACGTCAGGCTTGGAAGGTTCACTAGCCTTGATGAACGAGGTAGTATGCTTAGGCATAGGGTTGGTGAATATTTGGAGATTTTGGTTAGGGGGTGCAGCAAACTTATTGCCTTGATCATTAACACCCATAATGGTCAATTCACCTGAATCAATGAGGTCTTGAACTAGATGTTTAAGACGCTTGCAATGTTCGGTGTCATGGCCATTTTGATGATGAAAATGACAATAAGTGTTAGGCTTGAAGGTAGGAGGTAGGGGTTGATTAGGATCAAGTGGTCGAATAGGTGGTAAGGTAAGCATGCATTTTTGGATGAGTTGGTTCATTGTCTGATGGAGGGTGTCAGGTAAAGGGGTGAAATGTCTGTTTGGATCACCATAATGATAAGGAACGATTATTTTAGAGGTGACCATTGAATTTTGAACTTGGGAAGTTGGTTTTGGTTGGGGTGAAGGAGGTGAACTAAATTGTAAGAAGCCTCACTTAGGTTTACGAAAATTTTGTGTGTTGTTTTGGTGTTGATTGTTATTTTCAATTTTGTCAATTCGGATAGAGTGGATTTTGACTCATGACTTAAAACCAAATTTTGATACTCACATAAGGTTGTGCACAAATGCATGAATGAAGGGAATTTCATCATCGTAAGCTTTTCTTGAAGGTTAGTGTGCAAATTCTAATTAAACATCTTCTGTAGATGTGCATATGGAATTTGTACATCAACTTGAGCATATAAGGACTAGTAATGAGAGATGAATCAGTTACTTTTTCATTAGTGTTTTGTCTACATCACATAAGGTGAACCATTGTCTTTTTAGGCATCATGTGCACTTGAAAGTGATTAATGAAAGCTTCCACCAATTCATTAAATGAATGGATGGAATGATTAGGTAAGTTGGAAAACCTATCTAAGGCAATATCTTTCAAGGTCCTTGGAAAGAGATTTGCTAAAATTTTATCATCAAGGAAAAAATCTCAACATAAGGCAGTAAAAGCATTGAAATGGTTGATAGGACCTCCTTTTCCTCCATATTTCTCAAACCTTGAAATTTATATTCCTTGTGGCATCAGGGTACGTAAGATTTCTAATGATAAGGGGTTTCTACGAGTAAGATATGTGGTTGGAATAGTTTGATCTTAACTAATGGTGGCAAGTTGGTGTTGCATGGATGAAATAGTGTTAAGGAGTTGTTTCATAAAGGGATCAAGATAATGGGGTTGAGATGGAAGGGAAAATGTTGGAGTGTAGGTGATATTAGGGGAAGTGGAAGGAATAGTAAGGGGTGTGAAAGTGGTGGAAGGAGGTTGTGTTGCCACTAAGGAAGTAGGAATGCTAGTGGAAATCGGGAATGAAGTAGCAACATAATTGGATTGATGTAAAGTTGTATGGACTTGTGGATTGGTATAAGTTGGTATGGAAGCTATGGTTGAAGGAGGAAATTGAGATGCTCCTTGGGAGATAAGAATGTTTGTTGATGGAGTATTAGAAGATGCATGTTTATTGTAAATCTTGGCTATTTGTTTTAGCGCTTGGAAGCCACCATCACTTTCAATTAAGAGATGAAGGTTCTCAATAACATGTATAGCAGTGGTGGAAATATTTTCAAGTGGCAATTCTTGTTGTAAATATGCAAATTCCTCATGAATGTTAATAACCTTTTCTTGCGGGAGAGACTTGTTTTGATTGTCAACATGCATAGGATGGAAAGGGGAACGCATGGAAGTGGTATTATCAGGGCCTAATGCACCATTGTCCATACCAGGAGTAGGAGGTTGTGATATCCCAAGGTCCGCAATGAAAGTGCTATCGTGGGATTCCATGAGTCTAGAACTTCTTCTCACTAAAGTATTATCAATGGGGCACAAAAAAATCATGTAAGTACCACAAGGAAAGGTGAATGGAATGGAAGCTAATCTAAGAATGTAAAATTCCAATAACAAAAATCTGCTAACTATAACAGAGGTGCAAATATAGAAAACAAAAATGTAGGAAAATGCTAGAAATAGTGAAAAATTAATGTCTAAAATATGCAGAGGGACTGATTCACCCTAGGTGGAAAATGAGTCCCAGGATGCAATTTTTTTGTGTTTCTTAGAATTTTAGGAAGCATTTAAATGCTTTTTAGAACACAAATACAAATACAAAATGTAAATTTTAAGTTTTTTCAATGAAATTGAATGCAAGAATGAAAACTAAATGAGTTTTTCACTAATGCAAAATGAAAGATCCTAGAATGCAATAACAAATCAATGTCATAATTAAATGTCAATGCAAATGGAAACTAGGATGCAAGATATGAATGTAATCAGAAGTGTAAAAATTTTCAAGAGTCGGGTTCACCAAAATGTGACATAGATTTTGGGAACCCTAAAATGTTTGCCTCTCTTCCTAGGGCTTTCCACCTAGAAAGAGAGAGATTTGGGCTCCTAAAATGCTTATGCACATTCAAATTAGAATGAATGCAAGGTGATGTGATGTAAATGAACTAAACTAAATGCAATTGGATAATTAAAATGATCTAAAATGAGTGTTAAAGTGCAATTTAAGCTATGTTTGAAAACACAATGTGATATGTAAACAACTATGAAAAATGAAGAAATTGAAAGAAATACGTATAACAGAAGGTATAGGGTCAAATCTGAGTGCACCTGGATGTTTTATGAGCTTTCTGGACTATCTGGAATGTTGATGATTTTTTTTAATTTTTCATTGTGGGACTCATTCGCCAAGGGTGGCGAATCAGTCCTCCTACTGTTGAAAAAGTGTCAGGAACTAATTTCTGACAACTGGGAATTGATTTACGACAAAATGTAGATTTTTAGATTTCAAGTGGGACTCATTCACCAAGGGCGGCAAATCAATCCTCCCCAATATTTCTAGAAAATCAGGAGGCAACACTGCTACACTAGATCTGGGAATGTCTAAATGTTAGGTTTCCAAGGTCAATTCTGTAGAAAATGAAGAAAAAACACTCAAAATGTTTGAAAAGATAATGAGTTGACTTGAAGAGCCTAGTTGACTTGAATTCCAATTTTCAACACCTTTAAACTTGTTAAATCTACAAAGCAAAGCTACAAATACACATGCACAAAAGGGAAAAATGATGGGGGGTTAGTGAATAGGGGTTTGCCTTGGTCAAACCCCACTTTGGTAATCAAACCAAATAGAAATGAATGAAATGTAAAGGAAATGATAAATGAATCACATGCAAGTATTACAAACTTACCAAATCCTTGAATATGCAAATCTGAAGTGATGTTAATGGCTGCTCCAAAGTGCTTGAAAGTGCTTGAATTGATGATGCAAAATGCTTGATTGCTTGAATGGATGATGCAAAATGCTTGATTGCTTGAATGGATGTGAAATTGTGTAGGAGATTACTTGAATGACTTAGGAGATTGAATGCTTGAAATGAGGAGATGTAACATGAGGTGAAAATCACTTATTTATACAAATCTTGTTCCTTACTATCCATTCATAAGTCATCACAGGCCGACATCAAGTGAATTTGAGTAAAATCCGGAAAGAATTTTTGAAATATTTTGAATTTGGGGCCAAGGGGGACTCATTCACCACCATTGGCAAATGAGTCCCACCTAGGACCCAAAACCAAGTGTCATAAATAATGTTGTGTTTAATGTTGTTTGTCAGGATAGGACCCAAAAATACACTTAATATAAGCATATGAGGGCATAAAGAGACAAAATAAAGCATGAGAAGGGTATAAATAGTGAAAATATGCCTAGAAAAGCATGAAATCTTGTTACAAGACTTTACAACACTTCAAAATAGGACTTGTTAATGAGTGAAAAGGTGGTTTTTATGTGAATTGCATTAAATAGAGTCTAGAAGAATATAGAAATGTCTTATAACACTTCACAAAACCTTCACAAGATGTCGCTCTTTGACTTTTAGCACCAAAATAAGCATGTTCAAGCCAAAATACATCATAAAATCAAAGCAACATAGTTCCAACACTATGAAACAAGACCTAAAAGACCATGAAAATGTCAAGGGTCCACTTTTCGATGACACAATAGTGATCATGGAGGGTTGTACTATTGATAGCTTCCTCTAAACAAAATTTCACTTAAACAGAAAAATGTCAGTATTGTGAAACTTGTGCGAGCTTCTAAGGACTGCAAATATTCTACCATTCATTCACCATAAACATGCATGAACAAAAGATAAAGTTTGGAGTAGCTTTCAATTTAAGTCCAGACTAACTTTACATAGCTATCTACCATCAGTAAACAACAAAAAGTATGGACTCGAAAGGCATCAACACAACAAAAATCTTCACAATCATTGAACAACATTAACTAATCTACCAAAGCAATCTAAAACCAACTGAAACGTGAAAGTAAATCTATCTAAATCAGCTAACTATGGGAGATGAATGATGAAACATGCAAAGAAACTCAAGAATCCATCAAATTCAATGAATTTCTATTAAAATTTCTACATGTCTTTACAAAAACTCAAATCTCCCTTGAAAATGAGAGGAGACCCCCATTTATAGTGTTCAAAAATCAAAATGAATGGCCAAGATTGATTTTTATTGTGTGTCCAAGACTCACTACAAACTAGGGTTTCACCTACCCCAAAATATATTACAATTTAAAATACATTGTTTGTATTTTTCCCTATTTTGTCCTCTTGTGACAACACTATAGCATTTTGTCTTCTAGCGGATTTACTTTGTTGCAACTATTATGTGAGGAGCTTGTCGTCGATGATCATATTTCCCTCCTGCTTCTTCAAGGTGGAATACTCTATAAACTTGTTGATTAGAGCCTGAAGTTTCTCGATCTTCATTATATTGGATTGGAGCACTTGTTAGTACCATTGTTTAGACTAATTTGTAAGTGTCTCCCAATCTTCATCACACTTGGTTGTATTATCTCTAACTTGTTCAGATTGGGTGAAAGCTTGAGCATAAAAATTCATGAAATCCGTGGTGAGCTCGCCTGACGTTCCATCTTCTATCTTATTTCAGAAATACAACTTCACCTTTTTTGGATCAATCTCAACAACGAGAACATTGTAGCCCATCATCTCTTTCAAACACTTAACACAATTCATCCTAATGTCCCTGGCCCAGTCAATGTCTAGCTCCACTTTGTAGAGGACTTGTTCAAGTATCTCTTTTCTATGCTCAAAGTCCAACTTCCACATTTCAACCATCCAATGATCATCCTCTATGAATGCAAGGTCCTCTTCCCATGTTTTGTGATTCAGCTTGAGGATGACCTTAATCTTAGGGTAGGTCCAGATTCATATATTTGTGGGAATTCAATGCATAACTTTTGCATACCCTCAAGGGGTTTTTGGACTTCCAAGAATTTATTTTTTGTACTAACAACACGACTGATGCCCATGTTTCCAGCATACAAGACTTGTAGGAACCAATATTTCATGGTCTTAGTCTAATTTTTCCTTTTCTCAAGTTTGTTGATTTTCTCTTTGGACAATAGTTGTGGCAGAGTTGAGGATGTTGTGGGAAGCTCTTCTCCTAACGACCATTGTTGAATATAGGTTGTCAAGTCAGCAAGTTGTGCCTTTATCTCCTCCTTGGAGAGCTTATCCTTTTGCATGAGGTTCACCACTGTGGCCACAGACTCCTGAAGGTGATCTAGTGGTTGTCCCCAAGTCAATGGTCGAGATGTTGTAACTTATCCCTTCTTCTCTCATTACCGGTGTGGCTACCTACACCGTCGTAGGTGTAGAAACATCCATTGTCAACTTGGATCTAACTCAAATGGGCTTCTTCTCCTTCTTGGTGTTGATCTGAGCTTGAGCCAAGATGGCCTCTAACCTTGCTCTCAAATCCCTTGGAGCAAGAGCTTTCTTCTCCAGTTGCTTCTCTAGCCACTCAGCCATCTGGGACTTTTCTTTGGGTGATTCACGATCACCTTCCTCTTTGTCCCCTTTGACTTCAATTTCTTTATCCTCAAGAGCTTCATGTTTCATTCTTGTGTCTCTTTCTTCTTCTTCATCGGAGTCTTGGATGAACATCGTGTGTTTGATAGGAGACTTGGTGGGTATGTGTTCTTTGGGGCTTCCCTTTGCTTTAGCATCCTTTTCTTCCTTCTCTTCTTCATGTCCATGTTCCTCGGGTTTCTCCATTTCGGGGCTCTTGTTAGCTTGAGACTCTTCCTAGGCCTTATCTTCCTCTTTACTCTCCTCTTCCTCACATTGAGTTGGTACACCTTCTTGTTCCTTCTTTTCTTGTTCTTCATTCCCTTCTGAGAAAGGCACCTCCTCACCATGTTTGGGGCTTTCTTCTTGCCCCCCAATTGGAAGTTCAGTGTCTTCTTCCATTTTATTACTAGATTCCTTTTCTTCTTCAGGAGGTGGTCTTCTCCACTTCTTCTCCGACATCCTTTAATTTTTTAGCTAGCTCTTCTTCTAGGTCTGCATCAAAGGTTTCTACAATATACTTGGTGCCAACATCTTCTTCTTCATCTTCAGAGGACTCTCTTTCTTCTCCCTCATTGACTACCTTATCAATTTGTAGATGTTGGTGCTCTAGATGCTCATGGTATTCATCCTCTTCTCCCTCCAATGCCTTAGAGGCTTCCCTCTCTCATCACTCCAAGCCCTCAGATATTTCCATTGTGACCTTCATTTCAGGCGGTTCAATTGGAGGTGCGGAGGTAGGGATATTGGCAAGAATCTATTCCAAGGTGGCCTGAATAGCTAGGTTCATCAATGCCTCAGAAATCTCTATAGGAACCTTCTGCATATGTCGGGAGAATGCCTCTAGAAGCGAGAGTGTAGGAATTGGCATTGTTGTTGTCACTAATGAGAGAGAGGTGGTCAGATACATGGAAACAAAAGAACGAGGAGAGGTGGTTGCGGAAGAAGAGTCAATCATTACAACTTGTACAGTAGGCAAAGAAGAGGCAAGGTGGAAAAAGATGTCCATTGCAAGTGAGGAAGTAGCTATCATGGCCTGAGAAGTAGGTGGAGGGGCAGTAGTAGTGGAGGTGACAGGTGGAGATTTCGATTGCTCAGCCTCCATTTCTTCTCCCTCATGGAGCAGATCTTCTTGGATAATAGGCATCTCTATGACGTTGCTTGAACTCTTATGTCTATTGGAAGATTCCCCCTCTGAGGTATTTCTTGTGTACACCTTTGGATTAGGCTGTTGCGCATCCATTTGTTTTCTCTTCCTTGACCTAGTGACTAGAGGGGATCTTGAAGTTTCTCCTATTGGGGCAGTAGTTGTCCCACCATTTGTTCTACTTGGCTCAATTTTGAGCCCCTCATAGGTCAGAGTGACCCCTTGCTGCTTCAATCAAGAAACTTTCCCATCAACCCATTCTTTTGTGCGAGCCTCGACGGGCTTGGTTAGAATGTTAAGGTCGTCGACCTCTTGCTCATCCTAATCAATCAGTGGTAGCGATAGATTAGCGATTGCATTATATCAAGGATCCATGACCATGCTCTCATCTTCCTCCACTTGGTCAGGAATTGCGAATAAACTGACCCTCTTTACAAAGTACGTAATCATCCTCATATAATGTCTCAACCTTACCTCATTATCATCTTTACAATTATCCCATAAATCCTAAATGCTATGTAGATGGGAATATTTTGGTCCACGTATCTTCCTAATATGGCCATATGGATCCATCTGTGGCTAGGCAGTGTGGAGTCTCATATGGTATTTGGCTAAATCCTCTCAATTGTGGGCTAATTGCGAGGTATGGAGTTTGTACATCCCTTGGCTGAAGGAGAGGGGATAAGGAATCCCTACCATATGTTTGCTACTCAAAAGGTTGTTCACATGCCGCAGCTGCAGAGAGAGCTCCAATAGTATTATTTAGTCGTTAGGGTACTGGGGTAGCTTGTTTGGTATTTTTGAGAAGCCTTTTTGCATGAATGTATGTAAACTTCAGATATTGGATAAATAGAAAGGAATACTACTTTAGGAAAGCATTGGCGCTATGGGAGACTCACCTCTCGAAGTCACCCTTGAGAAATCTGATGATATGACCTATGAAAGCATCATTGACCCTGTAGTAATCTTTCTTGAAGTTCCTGTATTGCAGTTAGGGGTATTTGTCATAAAAGCTTAGCTCCCTACTAGGTTCCTCATCTAGAGCTTTGAACAAACCTTTGTATTGTCTCTATTAAGCCAATGAGTAGACCAAATAGGATGTCATGTAGAATTTAAAAGTCTTCTTAACAATCATAAACTGCTTATGGAAACAATCATTGATTATTTCGCCCTAGTAGAACTTGTTCTTTCCACGGAGAATCTCCTCGACAAAGTAGAGCATCCATTCTTGGAAGTAAGTGGTACTTGGGAGGCCCATGACTCTACTCAGCAATGTTACCAAATAATGGTAATCTTCATAAAAATCACTCTAGAATAGTTCTTGAGGAACCTTGGTGGCATTTCCCCTCTTCTCCTTTAGCCAATACTGATTAATAATCTTTTTACATTTAAGGAAATCTTCATCCCATGTAGCCTTTCCATTGCTTATGGTTTGCAGCTCCATCTCCCTGAAGGTAGGGATATGGAAAGTCTTTGTTATTGCCCTATCAAACATTTTATCTAGAATATTTCCATCCCTTCCCACTATGGTTTAGGTCTCTGGTTGGTATGCCTCCCTGCATGCCATTACTAGCTTAGGGGCGACAAGAGCAGGAGGGAAGCCCACAGCCTTGGCTATTCCAATGCCTCTGGTTAATCTTGCATTTTATGTTGTAGGGTTGATCCTGACTCTTTTCTTGAATTCATCTGTGTTTATGTGCCCGATGTTGGTGTTAGAGACTTCCTTCCAATCTATGGTGATTCTAGATCTTAGGGGTTCCCCCTAGAATTGATACTTCATCGAGTCTTTGTCTTTTTTTTGTGGGGTGCCTTTCCTATTTTCTTTCCTTTGTCCTTCTCTGCAGTTGCCCCCGAGGGTCCTGCACCTGATTGCATATATTCTATAAACAAATGAGAGGTGAGTAAAATCAAACATGAAATCATGAAACGTTAGCCAAATCCCTACAAACGAAGTTAGATTGGATAATTCAACAATTCCAGAAACCTAACATTTAACCCAGATTATCATTAGCAGTTCGCGGGAGGGAGTTTGGATGGTTCAGACCCCAAGGGTCAGACTTCCATGACTGAATAGTTGTTTCAGAAGGGAAAATAGGGTAGGGGATCCCACAAGGTTCCACCCACCCTAGGAATTGGTCAAATCATGGGGTCCACTAAGGAGAACAGGCCATTTTGGTATATGGGTCAAAGTTCATTTTCGGATTAGGAGCCATTTGGATCATCTTTGAGGCAGTCAGAGTTAGGGAGGAGCTTGGTTGTTTGGATTTTTCCATTTGAAATAGCTTTGGTGAGACAACATCCTAGGAGTGGAGTTTCCCTAGGCGGGACTCGCGAGTTCTGAGGGCGGTCGACATTGTACCCTAGCATTCAGGCCATTTAGGTCAAATGGGGCGGAAAGCCGTTAGAGGATTGCCATTTGAAATGGTAGACAATAAGTAGAAGTCTGTTGGAGGAAACCCGAGGGTAGGGGCCCAGCTAGGGACTTGGCCTCTTTGTTTTCTTCATTTTTGCTTAGTGGAGTTTATCAGAAAATAGAGGATCAAGCCTTGGGAAGCGGAAGGACAGGGGTAGTTTTCTTCTTCGTAATGGATAAGACAGGACAAAGTCCTAGTGGCAGAAGTCCGACGGGAATGACCCACCAAAATTTGGGGCACTTGATTTTTATCATTTCATTCACAGCTGCGGGATGAACGAGACTTGGAGGGTGGAAGGCCGCTACCAAAAAGTTGTGAAGAATGACGATGTTACCACAGTGATCCGCGGATGGAGGTCCTGAAACCGAGACCCAGAGGGCGTTTAAGGTGGGGTCATTTTAACTTCAATGTCACACGCCAGATGGATGAGTGTAGCTTGAAAGATGGATGACTAGGCTTAGAATGCTATCTAAAATGGTGGTATATAGATGGTGCCTTGAGGACAAAGTTCCACGGGGGTGGGCTCAGGCTTCATGGGTGGAGTCAGTTTGGCTTGTGAGTTTTTTCCATGTCTGAACAATAGGGAGGTGGGGGCATTTCACGATGGCGGACCCAAAAGTGTGTTTCACTGCATATAAGTTGTCTACATTTTTCAAGTCTCAATGATAGCAAAGAGAATGCCTTAACCGCCCTGGCTAGAGCGTTAACGCTCTGAATAAAGAACGACACTGGGATGATGAAGTTTCATGCTCGTTTATTAGTTGATTTTGAATGGTTTCTCAAAATTTCATGACATGGGTTTTAAGCACAATGTTCATCTCTATCTAGTTCTTTGGTTCTTTCCCTTTTAAATTCATTCAATTTACCAAAAACCAAAAAAAAACTATCTGAGGGTAGACAACCAACTTACCTCTAGAATCTAATGAAGGAGGTGAAGAGATCAGTCGACATATGACTTGAATCAGTGAAGGGATCCATCAGACTCGAGGTTGGTGATCATAGGGTAGCTCTCTGATTTGTTCTAACAAAATGATGAGTGAAAATGACTGCTCAGACTTACCTATTAGTGGAAAATAGGACATTAAATGTTAGATATTAAATGTAGGTACGACAGAAAAAAGGCTGGTGCATTAAAATTTGAAAATGGTTGTAGGGACTTCAAAGTCCGACAACAGGAAAGTCATTGACGGATAGCCATTTGAAAGTTGTAAGGGAAATCGATGGCAAGAGAAGCTTTGAGACCTGACAGGAAGAATGCCACTAGCGAACGACCGTTAGAAATGACAAACGAGCAATGAAAACCTGGAAGGAGCGATTCGGTAAGATGGGCCTGACGAGTCCCACAGACGATAGTTTTGAGACATTAAGGAAAATAGCAGCTAGGGACCTGCCAGGACTAAAGACCTTGGAATTTGAGGGAGTAATTAACATGGCCAATTTTAGATGACTATTTTGAGGTTCATTGACCATTTTGAACACCAAAATGGGGGGCACACAAAATGATGCAATGACAAAACAACCTGGGAAGGAGAAGGAAAGAGAGGGTCCCTATTCTGAATGGGGCGTGTGTGTTGAGGGCACAATAGGCCCTACCATTCAATAAAGAGTTTGGTATGCAAACCTCTATAAATTCCTACTTAAGAATATTGTTGTGTCCTACATAACTAGTATGATCATACAACTATGGATACCATCCAACTATGTATGACACTCCTAACTAGCTATGCAATCTTGGTACATAGTGAACCGAAAAAACATATGAAACAACTTTTACACTTAATTTGGCTAAATTTTTCGTATATATCAATTGGAAACTTTCTAATGAAGTGGTGTCATAAGTTCACCCACCCCCTTACTCAACTTGGAAACTTTATTGACCTATGAAAAATCTTTCTTGGTTTGACCCCAAAGTTTAAATATCATAAATAAGACTTTAATAAGAAAATGATGATACTCACAAATAGTGGCATGGTATGATGGTTAATTTGTTGTGGTGTTGTTCTTGCCATCAAATTTCAAACTCCACTCAGGTGTAATCACTGAATGTTTAATTTTAGAAATGACGCCCCCTATTTGTGACCTCATCAGTTCATAGCTCCAGGTCAAAAGCATTTATCCCTTAATAAAAATAAAAAATAAAAAATAAAAAATGATGACACTCAAATAATGATTTAACTATTCAATTATGTTTGACCCAATTTCTTGAATACCC